>JAPYZJ010000459.1:0-43961 GCA_030522765.1 Ophioninae sp. B BG-2022a
TTTCGAAGAAAAATCTCGACCGCTACCGGGATTTGAACCCGGGACCTCCCGATCCGCTGGCCGCGCCTTAGCCCGCCCTGCCAACGGATCAGTTCAATTTTATCTTTTATATTTATAAAATATTAAAGATTATAAAAGTAATTTATAATATTAGATTATGAAGATTTATAAAAAAATTATATTTTTTTTTTTATAAATCTACTTGCCAACCAATGCAAGTAGAAGTTGAAAGCTCGCTCGTACGAATACTAAAAGCGACAGGGCTGGCAGCCCCGATCCCCGGAAGTCACTTCGTTGCCAGTCCATAAGGACAGCCAACTTGCTACAGCCAAGAGTGCTAATTTAATCCTCGACCCTTCGTCGTACTGCGCATTCGACATTGTGCAGAATTTCAATTAGTTTAGAAAACTCTCAACTATCTGAAATCACATATATATATATATATATATTTGAAGGGTTGAAGGACAAGAAGGGATTCAGGGCGGAGTTTAAAGGACGAGGGGGTGTTTAAGGGGAATTGCGCTCAATGAAGAGGCACGAGTTCCATTTTCGTATATCGTGCATATTCGATATGACGTACACGGAGTACACGCCGGATAGCATAGCGCGCTAAATTCTCCGTCTTCTCCTCGTTGGGTAGCGCGGTGAATATCTGAGAAATTCAAGCATCGTGGGCACCCAACGCATAGCCGAATGACATTAATATATGATATAACCTCTGCGACCTATCGATCACTTCAAATAATTAATCGGATGGACAATCCCGAAAAATTCACTTACCAATGAAACGTTTAAAATTGTTAAAATTAAACGTTTAAACAAGGAACACTTTTTTTACAGTAGTATCCGTATTTTAGTAACTTTTGTTTTTTTTTAGTAATTTTTAGTAACTTTTCGTTTTTTTAGTAACTTTTAGTAACTTTTTGTTTTTTTTTAGTAACTTTTAGTAACTTTTTGTTTTTTTAGTAACGTTTCGTTTTTTTAGTAACTTTTAGTAACTTTTAGTTTGCTAGTAACTTTTAGTAACTTTTTGTTTTTTAGTAACTTTTAGTAACTTTTTGTTTTTTAGTAACTTTTAGTAACTTTTTGTTTTTTAGTAACTTTTAGTAACTTTTTGTTTTTTTAGTAACTTTTAGTAACTTTTTGTTTTTCAGTAACTTTTAGTAACTTTTAGTAACTTTTTGTTTTTTTAGTAACTTTTAGTAACTTTTTGTTTTTTTAGTAACTTTTAGTAACTTTTTGTTTTTTTAGTAACTTTTAGTAACTTTTTGTTTTTTTTAGTAACTTTTAGTAACTTTTCGTTTTTCTTTTCGTTTGATCGTCAAGGTCAAGGTATCGTTGAACGGTGTTTCGAAAATCTTTGGTTTTCACCTGTAGTTGGTCTTATAAGCTGGAAGCTTATAAGAAAATGGCGAGGAAGCTTCTGGCAAAGTCCTCTCATTCGCTAGGGCGAATACCTTAAATCCCTAGTTTCCCGACCACCCACGCGACTCATCCTGTCTCATATATCGTTCTGGGCTCCCTTTTCGTTTCTCTTTCTTCGTTTTGACGGAGGGAAGAGCGAAGGGAAAGAAGGGTGAGAAATGAAGGGCCAAAAGGGCGAAAAAGCTTCGCCTATCTTTTCGTATCGTCTCATCACTCACAGCGATGAGTTTTGGCTTCGAGTATAACGACGATATGGGCTATATCGATTTCTCATCGTTCACCAATTCTATAGTAACCTCTCGAACATCAACCTATTTTTTTTTTTTTTTCATACCTCCAATCGCTCTGGAATAACGAGCGATCCTAATGGATCAATCATCGGTACAGTTATTGGCAACACCATCGATTATTATTTTTGTCGCGTGCGTTGTTTGTCGAAAAAAAAAAGATTTTTGGTGAGGAAAAACGAAAAAATATGATCGACGGATTATCTACCCTCGAAATACTTTAAGTGTTGATTCCCCAACGGGACTGCGAGAATACACTTTTTTCTGATAACGCTGATAAGCTTCTAGGATCACGAAAAATTTGGGGAAAGCCAATGAGTAGTGATAATGCGATTCGTGTGTTAAGATGTTTTTTTTTTTTTTGGACAATATACTTGGAAAATATTTGGTGAAGAAAATTGATTTTTGGGTTTTGTTAATTTTATATTGCTGATTTGATTTTTTTTCTATTTTTGTATTTGGGTTTGAGCTTTTTGATTTTTATTTTTTATTTCAGTATTGGTGTTTGATTTTTGATTAAAAAAAATTTTGTTACTTGGCTTTGAGTTTTTCTGTTTGAATTTTGGAGTCTTGTATTGGTTTTTGATTTTTTATATTGTTCATTTGATTTTTTATATTGCGAATTTGTTTTTTTATTGAGTTTTTTTTTAATTGTGATTTTTCAATTTTAATATCGATTTTTTATGTTTTTTTATTAAATTTTTTACATTGGTGATTCAATTTTCGATCTTTTTTAACTTGATTTGTTTATTTTTATTTAACATTCGATTTTTCTAGTTAAATATTTTATTCTAGTGATTTTATATTTCTCATTGACCAAGCCAAAGATTCGAAACCGTTTTTTCGAAAAGAATAATTTCCGGTAATTTTTTATCGCTGGAAAAGATTTTTCAACGGTGTCCGAAGAGCGTCCTTTTTTATTTCAAGTAGACGTGATTGTTTGCGGAGGAGGCCTATGAAAGCTGAACATCCATATTTATGAAACTTTTCCTTCGACAAATCACCGCTGTCCGCCTCCTATTAAATTCAGAACGAGGCATCAAAAAACAAATGATCAGCCCCGGGTATTTCGAGGGTTTGAAAAATAACGATTCCTTTAATTGATTCAATTGCAAGTCGGATATTTGTAAATTTGACGAAAACCGGGAATGGGCCACTTTAGTCTTGGTGACGTTGCCAAAAGTTAAGAACCGTGGGCGTCCACGTTATCGATTCTAACGACCTGGTGAGAGAAGGTACGAAGCCCTGGAGGATTTAATTTGAACGATAAGTTAAATTGAGTGCCAAGTTAAATTTCAACACTGCAACCTGAACTTGTATAAAATTTTTCGAAATATTTAATTAATTCGGTCTGAAAATGAACCGTTGGAAAATACGTGAAAATCTGGAAAATTTAAAGTGACAAAATTGAGTAAAAAAAATTCCTAATTAAAAAAAATGGAAACCAAAACAAACCCAAACAAACTCGTTAAAACTCGAGCTGAAAAAAAGTAAAAAAAAGTAAAAAAGAAATACTGGATAAGAAATAATTTATTGTTAAATAAGAAATATCGATTGTTCGATGAAAAATAAATAAGATGAAATAACAAACGTTCTTTTTTTTTGAAAGAAAAAATTAAATACTTGAACGTCCCCTAAAATATATTAAATGATAAAAAGTGGTGTTTGGGGCCTTAATTTAGAAAATAAAAAAAAGTTTTTGGGCCCATTGTATATTTGGGCCTTAATATAGAAAATTCGAAAAATAATGTTTGGGTTTTTAATTCAAAAAATAAGAAAAGTAGTTTTTGGGCTCTTTTATAGATCTATGGGCCCTTAATATAGGAAATTTAAAAAATGGTATTTCCACTCGAAAATGATAATGGTTCCCTTTATGTACATTCGGCTACGATGAATTTTCAAAGATCAGCCCGATAATTGAAGTTCGATGAATGATACGATGTGGATTATTGATCGTGACGTATTCCCAAGCGAGAAATGATGAAAGCACAGAGGAACTAATTTAAGTAGCAATTGCAGTGTAATTTAGGTTGAAAGCGTGTAGGCGAATGGGCCGAGTCTAGGAAAGTTCCCATTAACGCAAGCAAACGGATGTGAACCTAATTAAACTCTCGTCGGTTCAATGAGGTATAGGTAATGAACGATTGAGCCTAGATTGGAAAACGAGGATCGAAATAACGATGGGAATTTTTGCGAGTGAGAGATTTACGATGGCCAGTGGAAGAGAGAAAGCAGAAATAAGGAAAAAAGACCAAGAGAGAGAGAGCGAGAGAAATCAGGGTTGAAACTCGTGAAAATGATACCAGACGTGGTAGCGTCCGGTACGTGTCAGCCTCCAATGTCCGTTGACGTTTTTCTGCGGCCTTCTTTTTTTTTTCACCGTTCCAGCTGTAGAAATGGAGACACAGCCGGAATGTACGATAATCCAGGATTATCCGATAATAAAAAGCGACCAAGAGTTTTCCAAGCTTTAATGAAAAACTAACATCTATTCTGAGGCGAACGTTGGCTGTCATGGGATCCTCCAAGAAACTGGATCGGATGATGTGCCGGATCGTTTCGGTCGGAGCTGAGCTAATTTTCTCGTCGTTTCATTTATTTTTCAAGCTTTACATCTGTTTTCGTACGAGCTTAAGGTCGGTTGAATACGAGTTGGAAGGGAAAAGAGGGAGCGAAGGGTTTTCAAGAGGTTGTTACGAAGGGTCGTTTGGTCGACGGCAACTTTGTCGATGGCAACTTGGTCGACGGCAACTTGGTCGACGGCAACTTGGTCGACGGCAACTTGGTCGATGGCAACTTTGTCGATGGCAACTTGGTCGACGGCAACTTTGTTGGTAACTTTGTCGATGGCAACTTGGTCGACGGCAACTTGGTCGACGGCAACTTGGTTGACGGCAACTTTGTCGATGGCAACTTGGTCGACGGCAACTTTGTTGGCAACTTGGTCGACGGCGACTTGGTCGACGGCAACTTTGTTGGCAACTTTGTCGATGGCAACTTGGTCGACGGCAACTTTGTTGGCAACTTTGTCGATGGCAACTTGGTCGACGGCAACTTGGTTAACGGCGACTTGGTCGACGGCGACTTGGTCGATGGCAACTTGGTTGACGGCAACTTTGTTGGCAACTTTGTCGATGGCAACTTGGTCGACGGCGACTTGGTTGGCGGCAAACTTTGTTGGCAACTTTGTCGACGGCGACTCGGTCGATGGCAACTTGGTCGACGGCGACTTTGTTGGCAACTTTGTTGATGGCAACTTGGTCGACGGCGACTTGGTGGACGGCGACTTGGTCGATGGCAACTTGGTCGACGGCAACTTGGTCGACGGCGACCACGGTTTCTTCGACGCCCGTTTGGAGCATCACCTGGTCGCCGTCGACTCCGTTTTTGGTAACCATAGTTTTCAAAGCCTGGTACACATTTTCGCCTGGTCGACGGCGACTCCGTCGACAGCAACTTGGTCGACGGCGACCGCGGTTTAAAAAAACCGTTCGGTTTAAAAAAAAACCATGTTTTAACGCGATGAATACGAGAACCGTTTTCACTTCAATGAAGCACTTCAATGAGTTTGACAGCTCTGCGCGAAGTTCTTTTAAACACAAATATTATCAAGCTGAATATAATGCCAGCAGTATGAGATAGACCATCTATAGAAAATCCGTAGTCATACTTGTAACGTATACGTATATATGTCTGATGAAAGACTATCAACCAGGGGGCTCTCCTTACGGGCGATGTTATTGCTATCACAGAATGAGAATCGAGGGTGTGTTATAGCATATACATACCCTAGAACGAGATCGTGGACCGCGCGCACTCGCGCTCTCAACCTCCGTCGACAGTTGAGTCGAAGCGTGCATTCCGCGCTGGTCGCTTCGATCAACCCTCCAATTTTACCTCTCGTCGAAACATCCCGCGTTCGCCGGGCTAATTCGAACGAAACAACCTTTTTTTTTCTTGTCTTTCTCGTGCGTTATCATTCGAGTGGTACGAAGAACGAAGAATCATCGAAACGTCATCACTCGTGTATTTTTTACTTTATTTTTCACGATCGTATTTTTGGTCGTTAACGTTACTGGAAAACGACCTTTTTTTTTAGAGGAATTCTGCATTACGATCCAAATATTTGTTGGTTTTGAATAATTTGTTTGGGTTTGTTTGGGTTATTGCGATTTTGAAGTATGTTTTTTTTTTCATTGATAGTTGGTGGTCGTTGATTTCATTATTGTTATTGGTTTTTTTTTAATGTTTAATCGTTGATTTTTTTTGAAGCTTTTTTGATTTTTTATCGAAGTTATTTTTCGATTTTTAATCGAAGTTATTTTTATTTTTTTTAAGAAGTTATTTTTCGATTGTTATCGAAGTTATTTTTTGTTCGATAAAAAGTGAATAAAAGTTCTCGATTTCGGTAACATTTTTTTAATTCTTTTGCAGAAGATTTATTTTACAATCCAGCTTAATTTGTTCAAATTTCTTTTCCTTTGCTCGACTTCTTCCTTAATTGTTTCGAATTTTTAATTGCCTCAAAGGGAGTTACGGAATATACAGATATACACGGGTAAGTAAAGCTTTTTTTCATCCGTGTTAAAATAAAAAAAATTAGTCTAGGGGTGATTTTATTTAATTAAAGTTCACAAGGGTGTTCGTCCCCGGTGGAATTGTGTAATCGAATTCGTAGGGTCTTTTTGCTAAATGGACAATTGTCCGAGAATTAAAAAAAAGGGTTATTCAAAATTGAGTCAATTCGTAATTCAACCAATGACGTCATGAAACTCCAATTGCTTTCGAAAGAGCCCTTGCCCGACGAGGATAATTTTTATAAAAATGTTGAGGTTCGAATATTTTTTTCGAATCACGATACATTTTTTTTAGGACTTAGAGACACTTTTATACTTTATTCTTTTTTGTAAAATTGTTCCTTTATGTTTTGGAAATAATAAATAATTGTAATTAGATTAAAAATCATTTTTTTATCGTTCGTAATTTTTATTCAAAAACGTAAAAACCAAAAAATATCGAATACAAATTCGACTTTATTTATTGAAAATATAAAAATAAAAAATATTGACCATGAAAAAATTTGACCAAAAAATTGACCATGAAAAAAATAAAAAATATTGACCAAAAATTTGACCATGAAAAAAGGGAGAATTTTTAATCAATATTTTTACAAAATGGAAAAAAAAAAGAAAAACTGTAACGAACTTCGTTTTTTTTTATCGTGAAATTTAATCGATCGTTAAATAAACACGAGTGACAAATAATCGGCATTTCCGGTCGGAAGTTTGGCCGTTATGTTTTTTTTTTATTATTTTTTTTACAAGAATACTTTAGCTCGATGCGAGAAATTCTCGCGTGATTTGGAGAGGCCTCT
This sequence comes from Ophioninae sp. B BG-2022a, assembly GCA_030522765.1. Taxonomy (NCBI): domain Eukaryota; kingdom Metazoa; phylum Arthropoda; class Insecta; order Hymenoptera; family Ichneumonidae; species Ophioninae sp. B BG-2022a. Next base: position 7,087 of record JAPYZJ010000459.1, read on the forward strand.
TTTATCATAAAGCCTGATAGGTCGAGAGAGACGGCGTCCGCGCCGTGCAGTGCGTGGATCGGAGCGTCGCGACGCTCGCGCCATAAACGTGCCCATGCACGAGCCGAACGAGCAGTATCGTGTTAACGCGCGTACTATTCCCTTCGCGAGCACACGATTTCCTTAAATTCGCGGAGTTCGAAAAAAAATGTCCAAAACGAAAAGTTTTTCAACCTCCAAAAAAAACAGCGATTTTTTTGTTCACTTTTTAATTCAATTCCAAACAGGTGAATAGAAAATTGAACAATTGCATTTTTGTGACACAGTGAATAATCGCGAAGGTTTTATTAGCATTGCCAGGTAAGCCAATGACAGTCGAGGGGTCTCGAAGAAAAATAAATTGATATTTTTGTGGAATGTTTATGATTTTTTTGGGCTCCGAAAAAATTGCTTTTTTTTGGTTTTTAAAAAAGAATTGCTTTTTTTGGCTTTTAAAAAAGAATTGCTTTTTTGGCTTTTAAAAAAGAATTGATTTTTTGGGTTTTTAGAAAAGAATTGATTTTTGTTTGGGTTTGTTTGGGTTGTCAAAAAAGAATTGATTATTTTTGGCTTTTAAAAAAGAATTGATTTTTGTGATTTCTCAAAAAACATTGAATTTTTTGGGTTTTGAAAAAAGAAATTGATTTTTTTTGGCTTTCAAAAAAATTGATTTTATTTACCACAACTGCAACATTCTATAAATTGTATTTACAATATGAGGCACAAAAGATTAAAAAACGGCAATATATCGACATTTTTCCTCATTTTGCAAATAAAAAAATTAATATATTAAATAATTCTTTAAAGATTATTAAAGATTATTAAAGATTATTAAAAAAATTAATTTGAAAGATTAACATCGTAAATATTAAAAAAAACTTTTTTAACGTAAGCTCGGATTTACGTAATGTAAATGATTAGTAGTGTTCAACTGGTCGATTAGAACGTAATAAGGTGAAAGGTGAACAGTGCAGTTGAGGATTAAAAAAAGAAACGAGACATCACGAATTACGTGTACGAGGGCGGATGTGGGGGATGAAACTCTCGAGCTTGAAATCCTCAAAAGCATTCTGTGAAGGGTGTATTCTCTCGTAAGCGGTTTTAACCGTTTCGCGCTCAATTTCACACGAGAATGGAGAGTATGACGTTGAGTATAGTCCGAACGAGAGAGACTGCAAAATCGAAGACCAAAATTCATGATTTCAATAAAATATCCATGTGTGATATAATTAATAATTGCTTAATTTACTTTCTCATATAATTAATTTTTAATAATTAACAATTATTTAATTTATTTCCTCGCCATCTTTTCATTCGCAGCTAAAAATATTTGTTTATTCGTGTATAAATATACACTAAGGAAAAAATATATTTAATTTTTTTATTTATTATTATAACAATAATTATTATGATTTTTATTATTATTGTTAAAACATTTTACTGAGCATTTATAAAATTATTTTATTTTTAAATTTGAAAAAAATATTGTTTTTAAATTTGTCAGGGGTGGAAAATTAAATTTTTCAAGTTTTGTCCAGGGCAACTAATTATTTTCATAAGTGTAAAACTCGTACGTAAATGATGAATTTCCCCTTTGTCTCGTGGTTACTGCACGTGCAGAACAATTGTGCAAGCTGCACTCAATTATTACACACCTTGCTGATTTTTCGAGTGGACGTCTAGGGCCCATGGTATCCCAGTATAATTAAAAATGAAGCAGCTGTCCAGCCCAGATTTATATGTGCATTTCGAATGGAGTGTTTTTTTTTTTTAAATTTGTTCCTCATTTATTTATTTGTTTAATTAATTTTTGGAATAAAGATTGGATTGACGATAAATTAATTGATGGATTCATTTGATTAAGTATCGATATGTTGAAAGGATTATTTAAACGATCGATAAGCATCGTCATCAATAAATATTCGTATGTTAGGGTATTTATATATTTTATATCGACATAATTAATTTTTAAGATTTAATTAGTTTTTTGAAAACTTGAGAAGAAAAATTGAATAAAATAAGCGTTCTCGATTCCGGTCTGCCCATACCGGCCGTGACTACTTGAGAGTCTCCACTTCGGACAACGAGCTCCGAAGTGTTGAGGAATTTATGCTCGCGCACCGAATAAAAAAAAATGGATTTTCTCCTTTGTAATACTGAACAATAATTAATATTATAATTGACATCAAACGTAATACTTCATTAACTATAACAATTTTCCGATAAATAAATTAATTTTCCAACAGACTTGGAAATTTAATTCCCAAAACGTTCACCAAGCCCACCCCAAAATTCCTCAATTTTGCAACCTGTCAAATAAATTGTCAAAATTCCCCAATTTTCCAACCTGTCAAATAAATTCCCAAAATTCCCCAATTTTGCAACCAGTCAAAAAAAAATTCCTAAAATTCTCCAATTTTGCAACCTGTCAAATAAATTCCAAAAATTCCCCAATTTTCCAACCTGTCAAATAAATTCCCAAAATTCTCCAATTTTTCAACCTGTAACTCAAATTCCTCACTTTTGCAACTAGTCAAAAAAATTCCTAAAATTCTCCAATTTTGCAACCTGTCAAATAAATTCCCAAAATTCCCCAATTTTTCAACCTGTCAAATAAATTTCTCAATTTTTGCAACCAGTTGAAAAAATTGCTAAAATTCTTCAATTTTGCAACCTATCAAATAAATTCCAAAAATTCACCACTCAAATTCCTCCCCCAAAAAAAATGTTTAACCGCTTCTCTCCCCCTCTCTTTTCACTCCCCTCTCTCAGAACGAAAAAAAATCCAACCATCATGAATTCGAGAGAGAAAAATGAGAACCGGAAGTGGGATTCTCGGGCTGGAATTCCAGTCGGCAATCATGAGCAATTTGACGAGGTACTTTTGTCCGTATCGACACGTGACTGTTGGCCAATGGTGCTTTCATTCTTCTCGACTGTGAATCCACCGACGGACTCGTCTGACTCGCATTCAAGTTGGACAAAATACAGCAGGCGTGGTATCGTGCTTAATGGGCGTTTTTACATTGTTCACGTGTGTTGGAGGTCAGACGAGGGGAAGGGAGGGGGGTTGAACGAAGCGAGTGCGTCTGAAACAAAAGCTGTCGAGAGGTCTGTCATTCTCTTTGGTGTTCACTCTCGGTTCTTGCGCGTCGAGGCAACTGTAAAATTCTACATTTGTCTCGTCTCTCATTTACCACGGTTAATATCGTATCGTATCCGCCTCGATCCGATCTATCTTTATTGGGTTTGAGCTTTGTCCGAGGGCGGCTGGAAATCTACGAGCGATTGTTATTATCGGCATTGCTGGGTAACGGATCATCGCGTACGTGTCGAATCCTCGAAATCACCGTTTCACTCGGATGACGTGGAATTCCGTTTTTTGAAAAAAAAAAATAGAAATGAAAAAAAATTATAGGAATTTAAAAAATTGATAGAAATTTTAAAAAATGATAGAACGTTAAAAAATTGATAGAAATTTAAAAAAATGATAGAACTTTAAAAAATGATAGAAATGAAGAATAAAAAATGATAGAAATTAAAAAAAAATGATAGAAATTAAAAAATGATAGAAATTAAAAAAATTGATAGAAATTTAAAAAAATGATAGAAATGAAGAATAAAAATGATAGAAATTTTTAATAAAAAAACCGGTTGGTCTATGGTTGGGAATTCCCTTTGAAATTTGCTTTGATTAACGAGTCGAGTTTGTTGATTCACGTGACTCGATGCTATTGAGTTAATAAATTCATTTCGTGATCATAATAGAGTCAACGAAGTCAATTAATTATGATAATTAAGCTAAAGTTGAGTAAATGAATTATAATTAATTAACTTAACTAACTCAATTGTAGTAGCTTACCAAATTAAGTGAAACAAAATCGTTTATTTTTTATAAATTCATTTCTAATAATTAAATTTAATAAACTTATATATTTTACTCTTCAAGTTTACATCTTTCGAATTAAAATAAATAAATTTGTAATTTTTACTTTTCTATTCTTTTAATACAAAATTCAAAACTTGCTTTACTTTATTAAATATTTATTTCGCGGATAAAAAAAAAGATTTTTCTTTTCTCGTTTATGTTTTTTTTTTTTTCGGTCGATTGGAAAAAAACTTTAATCAGATAATTCAGTAATGGTATCTCGTTTGAAATTGGATCACATCCGAAGGGAATTTTGAAGAATTCGGTTGGCTGGCTTCCGGGCAAAATCTTTAGAATTTCGAGAAAATACATGAAAATTTATCTGACAGCCGCAAGGATTTCGAGGTATTGCAACAGGGGCAAAACGCGAGCGCTTCGGGCGTATACACACTCAGCCACTTCAGCATCCAGTCCGTCGACGATTTCTCATACACGATGTTACAACCGCGTCGGTACATTGTTCTCGGTGCACTGAAATTCCGTGTTACATTTGAGCGTCCATACTCGCGATTTCCAGAATTCATGAATTATGCGGTCATACGAGAATAAAGTATCGCGATCCTCTCTCCAACGAAAACATTTGAAATTTCGGATGAGCTCTATTTCACTGTCGAATTTTGAGAGCGATGATAGCTCCACCATTTTCTTGATTGATCGTGAAATTGCCCATGATATTCAAAATTAGACATTTATCTTCACATATTTTATTTCGTCCAGAAATAAAAGTCAATAAAAAAATTATTTACGAAATTAGACAATTATTTAGAAGCCTGAAGAAATTTTCGAAAAACAAATTGAAAATATTCAGAAGCCCGAAGAAATATTCGAAAGAAAAAAAAATATTCATAAACTCAGAGAAATATTCAATATCCAAAAAAGAAATATTGAGAAACGAAAAACACAATTTGAAAGCCAAAAAAGAAATATTTCAAAATCGAAAGAGAGATATTCAAAACGCAAAAGAGATATATTCAAAAGCCAAATATACATATTCAAAAACCGAAAAATAAATATTCAAAAACCAAAATAAACATCCAGTGGCACGAAAAAAGATTCAAAAGTCCAAAAAAATATCCAAAACTCAAACACAAATTCACATGATCGAAATACGTACAAAATTTCATTAATTTTCCTTTCGATCGCGAAAAACCGCCTAAAAATTTGTTTAAATTAAAATGCAAATAAAAATGTTTTCAAAAGTACACGATTTTTCGAGTTCACAACGAATCCGACAATTTCCACCTTTTTCCTGTCGCTTTGGGCAGCCGTGTCTTCGTTCTACTCCCGGACATTTCGGTAAAACAGATAATTCCGTAAAAAAGTAGATACTGACCTTATGGTCAGACACGAAACGGGGAAAACGTTTGTTTTCGGTGCTCGAGTAGGGAAAATATTTTGGACAGATGTGGGCCATCCAGCTAGGTATAACGTTGATCTTACTGGCAAGTTTCTGTAGCCCGATGACTTTTCACGTAAATCGTCGGGAGGAAGCGTACCGTCGTGTATGTTCCTCGTAAACGAATATACAGGGTGACGATCATATGGATCTCATGTTTTTCCAAAAGTCTCGAAATTTTTGGAAAACGTCTAGAAAAAACGTCTCTCAAAAATTCTTTGAGTTCTCTTTCAAAAAAAAACATTTTACAACCCAAAAAATGGAATATTTAGGAAATCAATGGAACATTTTGGGAAAAAAATTCGGTATTAAATTTCAAAAAGGAATCCTTAATTTTTCTGTAATATTCTTTTTTTTTTTTAAATTCGCCCCAAGAATTTCCTCTTTTTTTAAAAAACGATTGTTTCTTTTTTTTATTTTGCTGAAATCAAAAACCAATTTTGGATTTTTCGCAGGTTTCGCTATTTCCTTTGGTAAGAATTACTTGTTTAAAAAACGGGGACTATTTTTTTTTTCGAAAATCATTTGGTTTCCAAAAATCGTAAAATTAAAAAAAAAATGCCCATTTCATTATAAGACACCCTATGTATATTCGCAAAACTGACCAGTTCGGAAATACACGCACGTATACTTGAATTCACGCAACAACGAAGCGTTGAGTACAAAATCGTGTTTCGCGAAGAATTTTTTTTTTTTGCTACTTTTTGGAGCTGAATTCCGTGGACGATAACCTCCCCAGCCAAATTTCAAATGTCGCGAGCAAACGATAAATATATACCGTGTCACGTTGGACGTACCAAAAACTCGTGATAAATGGTTCCACGTGAGTAGGGCCACGTACAGCCGGACCCGAGGGACTTTTGAGAATGTGACAATTTCCTTTTTTTTTTCGAAGCACGCCCCTTCGTGACGTATTTCTTATGGGATGAAATACCACATGATTAATGTCAACGATACCTGAAATCGAGCCACATTGTCGTAAGATTAATATCAAAATTGGCCATATCTAATTTTATAATCGATTAATAACAATCTAATCGTGCAACCATACATTTTTGATAGAGTCTTCGTAATTAATTTTTCATTATTTTTTTTGTTCACGATCTAAATTTATTATTTTTGTAATTTTGAAAGTTTTACTGAAAATGTTTTAACCATTTTTTAAAGTTGTTTATCATTATTTGTTTTAAAGTTGTTTAACTTGTATTTAAAATGAATCATTATTTATTATATTATAAACTTATAGATTGTATTTTCCAAATTCGAACACTCAGGAATAAAAACATTAAGATTACATTTTCGGATATTGAATTTTGAATTTTCTTTCCAAATTGCTTCATTTTTTCGGAAATATTCCTCGTTAAAAAATGGCTTTTTTTAATCACATCCTAATTAGAAGTTTTTAATTACATTATTAATAGATTAATTGTAATAAAAAATAATTATTTTTCAATAATTCTTTATCGAATAAAATAATTCAATTTTACAATAAAAATTGTTGAATAATTAAAAGATGAGCAATTCGATTGACATTTAATAACATTTCACAATTAACGTGAATAATTAAATAAACTGATAATTCGTGCTTGTCGGGACAAATTGACAGAACGAGCGTTACACATTACTCATTCCAGTTGTTTCGTTTTTTTTTTTTTCGATTCACTTTTGCAACGCGATACGAATAATCGAACACGAGTTGTCCTCCCTGATAAATTGCTCGCTCCCAGCGCGAAGTCGCGTTGAATAAAACGCGAATTGGCGAAATTATCTCCGTACCATTGATTGTAGATTTATAACGCTGCTTGAAACGAAACGTTTATCAATTTCATTCTCCAGAGGTTTTTCCAGGGGGGAGTATCAAATCGCTGGAATTTATTTATTTTTTGTAAATTTTCCGGCTAAATTTCACCTGTCAATGGTAAATTTCCAATTTCCCTCGTCGATTCGTAATCATTCGGGATTGGCTTAAACCTTTAATGGTGAAAAACAATTAATTGTCAAAAACGGTCACAATCCATTATTTCGGACTTACGGAATTTACGAAAAAATATTTGTCAATTAAACGATTTATTCGTACTTTTATAAATCGTAAAATCGTTATAAATTTTATATAGCCAGGAAAATTGGGTCAAATTATCTTTCAAAAAATTAGGTTAAATTATCATTAAAAAATTGGATTAAACTACAAAAAAAAAACTAAAATAGGGTTAAACAATACCCAAATAATTATAATCAAATTAAAACCAAAAAATCTCTGTCAAATAATTTCCAAAAAAAAATTCACTAAAATTCTCCCACCAAAAATCCTATCGAATTAAAACCAAAAAAAGAAATCCGTATCAAAAAATTCCCCAAAAAAATCTAACCCAAATAATTACCTAAATCAATCACTAAACTTTCATCGAACCATCTTCAAAAATTCTGGACCAAACCAATACCTAAAGAAAAACAAAAAAATAAAATCTCAAAATCATTCTTCATCTTTAATTTCGTATTTTACCCCCCTGAAAAAACATAGAATTTCCCCACGAACTGTTATGTCGACTGTTTGTTCCAACCAGATTTTATCTACCTTTATCAGGTCGTCAAAGCCAACTGTTTACGACTGCGAAACTTTTGAAAATAGGTTTTCAAAATCCTAGCGAAAAACAACGAAAAAATGGCAGGACGAAAAAGAAAAGTCAGCTCGTCAATGGAAGAACTTCCGTCAAACGGTTAATCGTTTGAAACATTGGTCCCCGTTATCACAAGAGATTGGCCAATTTGATACCTCGAGCTCTTCACGTCCCCATCCATGTACGTTAATCGAGCATGCAAGCGCGCACTTAGTCGTTATTGTTAGAAGGCGATGAGTCTGAAAAGAGGAAGGGAAGGGGAAGGGGAAGAAAAACGGGGGGGGGGGGGGCGCAGCTCGTGATAAGTAATCATGCGCATAGGAAGTTCGTACGAATGCGAGTGTCAGCTGATGCGACCGTTTTGTACGTCACTTTGTAAAGCTGGATAGAAACGATTGAGGTCGAGACTGAAGACGAGTAGGAAGTCTCGAGATTGAGAAATTGGCACGACTGAGACCTTCGATCAGACGAGCTCTCGAAATCTTCGATTTTCATCGACCATCAGCCTTAAGAAAGGATAAACGAAATTTCTCGAAGATCGAACGAAATTCACCAAGAGATCTCATCATGAGTCTATTTTTTTTGTTTTTTTTTTAAGTTGAGTTTTTTTTAGTTTTTTGAGTTGAGTTTTTTTAGTTTTTATAGTTCTTTATAGTTGACTTTTTTTAGTTTTTTAAATTGAGTTTTTTTTTAGTTGACTTTTTTTAGTTTTTTAAATTGAGTTTTTTTAGTGTTTCTTATTTTTTTTAGTTGACTTTTATTCTTGTTAAAATACAGGAGAAAAAGTATTCATTTTTCTTAAAATACATTTTTTTTTAATATTTTAATGAAATTTATAATTTTGAAATATAAAAATTGATTAATATTATATAAATACTTTTTCTTCAAATTAACATCAATCGATCATTTCAACAATACATTTTTTAAATTATTTCTAGACTATCATTTCCCTTTTCCTAAACGTTTTTTGGGAACCCCTTCAAATTTAGCTCGACGAGCCACACAATGGCGAGCAAATGAATTTTCAACGGATCAAAAATCCTGTCACACAATAGGAGCTTAACGAGCCTAATTGCTTGGCCCCTTCAATCACGACTTTCTATAACTATATTGGCTTCTCTGCCAATCACCCTTCGATCTATTCACTTCTGTTATCAGAAGTCAAACGATTTCGACGTCGAAAAAATATTTTTTCCAAAAAACGGAAGAGAAAAAAATACTGTATCCAAAAATCAGAGGAAAAAAAACCACTTAAAAAAAAACCGGAATAGAAAAAAAATCTCTAAAAAAGGGATAAAAAAAAACAAAAAATTAGCAGTGAAAAAAAAACAAAATCCAGAGGCGCAAAAAAAAATCCAAAAAACCGAAAGAAAAAAAAAACTTAAAAAATCAACCCCTCTCGATCCCTGGAAATTTCCAGCCTCGACAGCTGGTCAAAAAAAAAAGTTAGAAATACCTGAAGTCAGAGGAATGGAAATAAACAGAAGATATACGACTAGTTGAAGTTTCTGTGTCCTAGGAGCGATCTCGATATTTTTTCGGTCCAGTTTTCCAGCATCGAAACTTGACAAGAGAGTGTGAGGGTCGTGCATCCTGTGACACCTCGAGGGAGGCGTCGAAGAAAAATGAAAATATTGGCGACCCCCCCCCCCTCCGCGCCGCCATTTTTGTTTTTTTATAAATGTTGTTTTTTTTGTTCTCGAAGGGCAGATAGCTCGAGTATTATAGTAATAGCAGTGAAGTCCAACTTGAAAGAAGCAATGACAAGATGGGGTGGTTTCAGGGAGAAGTGGGGAGGGGGGGGGGGTGGCTTTTCCGGCGCAGAGGATGTGCCTCGATAAGAGCACCTCTTTTGTCACTTCCCTTCCATCATCGACGTATCCCTCGGCTTGTAAAAGCCTCGAGCACATTTTTCAACTTTGCCTGTGTCCAAGCTTTGACGATCTTTTCTCCTCTGGCTTATCGTGCCAGGATGCGAGTAATCCTGAGGGGGGAAAAAAAAACAATTCCGGACTACTTTCAAACTGGAATTTGTACTGAGGCTTTCAAGAAGTGACAAATCAGAATTTTGATTGAGTGTATTCAGTGATAAGAAAAATGTTATGGGTTTTTGGAATAAAATTGGTTGTTTAAAAAAATCCAAAATTTGCCAAAAATAAAAAAAAAGTAAAGAATTTTCCAAAAATAAAAAATTCCAATATTTGCCAAAAATTTTCTAAGAATGATAAAAGACATTTCTAGTTTTTCAAATTTTTCGCGATTTTATTTCGTTATTTCGACGACGACAATTAAGATGAAGGAGTAACGACTCCGTGGGTAACTTACCGACCGAGGATTATGAAAAATTCTTCCCTGGAAGACATTGAGAGTGGGGGGCTTTTATGGGGTTTTTATGGGAAGTTCATGGGAAATTCATGGGGTTTTTATGGGATATTCATGAGGAAAATATTGATAGCGACCTTCGGTGGTTTCTCGAGGATTATCGGGGGTTTGGTAAATCGTAAATGGGTGCAAGTGTTTCAAGGACTCGATTAAGTTATAGCCAGGAGTAATCAAACTTTATTCAGAATTCTGGCAGACGCAGTGGCGCAAGAAAGAGCTGTCTGGTAATATTCTCAATCGTATGAAAGTAATGTTGAGGAATGAACGAAAGAACCGCGAGGAAAAGAGAAAAATTTCTCGTTTCTGCATAGTTTGACTCGTCCCGGTCATAAATTAAATATTTAAGAAGGATCCATACTTTTCATACTTTTGCGGGCAGAAAACTTCCATTTCCTGTTCTCTTCGATGCTCGAATTTTTTATGTCTACAGGGTGGCCATTAAAACGGTCACCATTAATTTTTTAAAGCTTTTTAAATTACCATTTTCGATCTAAAAAAATACAGCTTTGAAAATTTCATTTAATCCTATGGGGGAAAAATATGGTTTTTTTTGATACGTAATATTTTCCAAAAATTCCAAAAATACTTTTCCCCCGAGGGAAAAATAATTTTTCGTGTTTATTTTGACATTCTTTTTTAATTATATTTCTCAGAATGGTAAGATGGACAAAAAACATTTTTTTTCGACTAATTTTACTCGTCACAAAAATATAGTTCATTTTTTTTTAAAAAGACTAGCAAAAAAACATTAAACAAACAAATATCATACAAATATATAAGATGTACAAAGTGGCAATTATAAAGTACAAGGTAATGATTATAAAATTACATTTAAATATAATATTAAAAAAACAATAATTGAATATATATAGAATAATAAAATGAAATTTTTTTATCGTCACCCTGTACATAAAAGAACGAAAATTCAGACCCTTTATATCTATATAATGTAAAATTACCCTTTCCCATATTTATATATATATATACCGATACCCTTGGTCGGCGGATATTGACACGAAGGATCGAGAATATGATGAAAAAGAAGATAATATATTCAAATATTCGGTCACTCGCCCTTTTATTTCGCTTTTATTAAATTTCCATTTCCGTCTCGTGTCCATCGAATATTTACGTTTCTAAAAAATATATATATATCATTTATATGTAATTTACATTTTCATTTTATTTGTCAAATAAAAATATCAATAAATATTTCAAAAATAATAAATAAATAAAATCTAAATCTAAACAAATATTTACAAACTTATACAAAATAAAATAAAATAAAAATAATTAAAAATTAAAAAAAAATGAGTTTTGTGTTCTCCTGCGTTGTAAATCTTCGAGTTCGAATCCTAACAGCTACGACGAAGGTCCTCCACTTTGGAGGATGCTGGGAATCCGTGAGACGAATCTTTGCTGTCCCAAGACTGTTCATGGTCGAATCGATCGAGGTGTATATCCAGGATCAAATAAACAGGAAATAAAATGAAAGTTGAAACGTACGGTGCGTAGCTGTCAAACATAAATATCTCGGGGAGCCGTATAAGCGTCGTTCAGAAGAGTCCTTGGAGGATAAGGTGGAGGAATGGCCAAAGGTAAACTGAATAGGCGATGGATGTCGTGAAACTGGGGCTGTACAACTGGATGGCCCGAACGCGAGGGGGCTCTTTTTCCAGGCTGGTTGGTTGCACTGAATTCGCTCCTCGATAAATTCCTCCTGGTGTGGGTCGTTCTTTTTTTTTAATTTACAATAGTCTGTTCTTCGTCTTATTATGGCATCTCGTTGGAGTATTGATATTTACGGTTTTTTAAAAATTCGTTTCGAATAAACGTCCATATTTTTTTATGTATTAATATTATCTATTATTTTATTGAATATATTAATATTATCTACTATATTATTAAACATATTAATATTATCTATTATATTATCTTATCTATAATATTATTTATTATATTATTAAATAAATTAATATTATCTATTATATTATGTAATTTTTCATTTTCTCTAACCAGCCTATTTTATACGTTTTTGTTTTCCCTAGAATGCCGTGACAGAGTGGTAAACCGAAATTTGGTCTCCACAAAAAAAAGCCACTCTGTCAAACTATTATTTTTTTTTTTAAAGGACGTTAAAAAAAATTTTATTAGCCGGAAAGGAAACATCAATTAATCCTGATAAAACACAGAAGCAACTATTTTTTTTAATCCCACAGAAGTCACAGTTATGTGTAGTTCAAAAACCAAAAAAAAAAACAGAAAAAAAGGTCGTTTTATTGTGGGTTAAAAAGAAGAACGACCCGTGTACGAATTCACCTTAGAAGGATAGCGAGACAATTGCCGGAGGGCAAAAACGTGGAAGGATACTGATAGACGACAAAACTCGGACCGTTTCTCAACGATAAACGAATCTTCGCAATCCTGGATACACTTTCAATATTATGGGGATATTCGTGACTTTCTACGACATCAAAATTCTTCTACGAAAAGAGAATCGATAAAACTGGAATCACGATGAGAAATATCCTGCGAATGGTCCTTCGCAGGATCAATTCGATTCGGAATATAGAATTTATGAATTTTTTTCTTTGTGTAGAAAATTTTATTTTTTGTACAATTTTTTTTTATGATTCAAATTGCTATGTCTTAGAAGTGCCAGAAGGATGTACTAAAAGATCGGTTTGGGTTTGCTAATTAATAAGCGATTTGTTGAATTTGAGTTTTTTTTTCAATTTTGAAATAGTTTCGAGGGTCGATACGATTTTCGAATTCCAAAATATTTTTTTGTACAATATTATACAAATTTTCATAAATCACAAATTTATAAATATACTTTATATTTATAAATATAAATATAAAGTATTTTTATATTTATATATTTATAAATTATAAATATTTATAAAAATAAATATACTTTTTGTATATAAATATACAAAATTTACGTAAATGATTACTTTTAAGAATTTCGAATTTTATATTACATTTTTAATTTATTACAATATTTTCGAATCAAGATCGAAGATGATTGATGTCAAAAATCGAAATGAAGGTTTAGAGGTCACAAAGGTCACGCAGTACATAAACGTATTTTTTTATACACGAGGAATATAAGCTCGTGTAAAGTTGATAGAAAAAATGAAAAAGTGAGAAGTTAAGTGTACCCATAATGGAACATTAAGGCGACCCAGACTTTCCATGTATGGATATTTCGTATCGCAGGTGGATGGTCCATGGAAGGTTCACTATAGGGGTATCAGCTCGCTAGTGCACTCTCGCGTTATCAAACAATTTACCAAGTCGAGGTAGACCCCCCCCCCCTTCTCTTTGGTGCCCCCCTCTTTCTCAAGCTCTCTCTCAGCCATATGGAACACGATCGTACAATCTGTATCGCATTGTCTCACAAAATTGCACGTGTAACGATCCTAGGAGTCTTCCAGCTTGAAAAAAAGGACCTTTCAGCCATCCATGAGCTTGGAAGAGACGTTTCAATCTATTTTCCAGGTACCATTTTCTACCTCGTCGTCAAGAAAGTATCGGAGCTTGTGCTTCCATTACTGGATTCCTGTATCGTTATTAGATTCCCAATGAGGCTGATAATAGCGAAGACCGATTTTGACGAACAGGAAAAAACGTCGATTTATTCAGTTGTGAAAATTGATATCGATTTATTGGTTTTATCGACGTTTTGAGTAATATTCAATAATTGACAACATGAAGTAATTCAATAATAATTTACATAATGAAAAAAAAAATTATAAAAAATAAATAAAAATAAATAATAATTGACATCACGAAGTAATTAACAATAATTAATTAAACATCATGTAGCTGCACAGAAATACCACGTGATCATTCAGCAATACTATAATTCACCAAAAAATCAACTCTCCTTCAAAATATCTCAAAATGAAATTGCCAAGATTGGAATCTTTTTTGGCAATCGTCAATTTTGCAAAAACTGATTTTTTTCAACACTTTTCACCAGGTTTTCTAAAATGGACATAATTCAAACAACCCAAACAAATCCATGGATCCTTGGAACCCAAACAAATCCATGAAACTCAAACAAACCCAGCAATTCCATGAATCAATGAAACCCAAACAAATCCATGAATCCATGAAACCCAAACAAACCCATGCATTCATAAAACCCAAACAAATCCATGAATCAATGAAACCCAAACAAATCCATTAATCCATGAAATCCAAACAAACCCATGCATTCATAAAACCCAAACAAAGCCATGAAACCCAAACAAACCCTAATAAATCCATGAAACACAAACGAACCCAAACAAATCCATGAATATGAATTTTAAAGAAACATACTTAAGGCTTAAACGCGCCATTAGAATTGTCGTTGATGGCCTTGCCTCAGAGGTTTTTGCGCCAATCGTTCAAAACTTTTTGGCGGGAATTAAATTTTTTTTTATCGTCGCGTGCGAGTCGAAGCTCGGAATGAGGACGAAATAGAATCTTTTTCGTTGATGGCTCGAGCTGCCTCATGAATTATTCTCAGGGTTCCCCTCCGAGCCCTCTAGCCTTCAAACACCCTGTATAAACAACGACTTATTTTCCATTCGAGATGAAAAACTAGCCGGTTTCCAAAGGATACACATCGATGGTTCAAAGGCCCACGTTTGTCGGGGTAATTCAGAGCAAAAAAGAAATCGCCTTCGACGCCTCGAAAACCCTCGCGAAACTTCCACCTCCAAGTCCCTAGAAAAAAAACGATTTTTCAACGATCTCATATTCTTTCGGAACTTTTTACATCGAAGTTCATCGAATTAAAAAAATAAGGAAAAACCTCACTCGATGACAGCTATATTTTTTCAAATAGTTATTCTTAAGGGTGCTGGTGAATTTTTGTTTGTTTATTCAATAGTGAAAAGTTGAAAAATTTTCATTATTGAATATTCACAAAAAATAATGTGTTAATTATTTATTAATAAACAAGAAGGTTATAATGTTATAATTATAAATCATGACAAATATTTATAATATTAAACGTCATCTACAAGCCACGAATTCTCTATTGTTAAACCTTACAAATATTCTTACGAAACATTTTTTATTTTCATTAAAAAAAAATATATATATATATTTATATATTTTTTATTATTTATTTATGTAAATAATTGATAATAATTACTTTGATTAAAATAAGAAAAAAAATGCTTTTTATTTGAAAAAAGTCAATTAGAATAGCTCAGAATTGACAATTTTGGATCTCTGAAACAGGGACTTAACAAAAAATAAATAAAAGTTTTGTCTTGATTTTTGAGGTTAGATAATGACGAAGTTTAAAGCTGCCTAAGGTTTTGTTGAAGGACTCTGACGTTTGGGGATCACGTGGGCTGGCAATAATTAGATTTCTCCTCGATCCTTCCTACGTTCTCCTCGTGCTTCTCTCTCTCACTCTCCTCATCTCGAATTACGAGTTTAACCTGTGTGGTTTACCTGCCACTATCAACTCGACGTTAGCCTCTCCCAGTTTATCGGGTACCTACCTTCCTAGGTTCCACATATATCTTCACCGTGGATCTCTGTTACAGGCCAGAAACTTGCCAGCCGTATAGACGTATCGAGCTACGTCACGACCCTTCCAAGAGGATACCCTTCTGGTCGGGTTTCAGACGAATTGTGGGAATCGAATTTGGATCATTTGTTTTTAGCGAGAGTTTATTTTTTGTAAAATAAAAATCTCGTTTTATTTGAGTGGTCGAATTGAATCGATCAATTGGATGAATTGAATTCAATTGGAGGAATTGAATCGATCAATTGGATGAATTGAATTCAATTGGATAAATTGAATCAATCAATTGGAGGAATTGAATCGATCAATTGGATTAATTGAATTCAATTGCATTAATTGAATCAATCAATTGGAGGAATTGAATCGATCAATTGGATTAATTTAATTCAATTGGATAAATTGAATCGATCAATTGGAGGAATTGAATTCAATTGAATGAATTGAATTTAATTGGTTGAATTGAATCGATCAAATGGATTAATTGAATTCAATTGATTGAATTGAATCGATAAATTGGATTAATTGAATTCAATTGGTTGAATTGAATCAATCGATTGGAGGAATTGAATCGATCAATTGGATGAATTGAATGAAATTGCGTGAATTGAATTCAATTGGATGAATTGAATTTAATTGGTTGACGTGAATCGATCAATTGGATTAATTGAATTCAGTTTATTGAATTGAATCGATAAATTGGATTAATTGAATTCAATTTATTGAATTGAATCGATAAATTGGATTAATTGAATTCAATCTATTGAATTGAATCAATAAATTGGATTAATTGAATTCAATTTATTGAATTGAATCGATGAATTGAATGAATTTAATTCAATTGGTTGAATTGAATCGTTTTGGACGTGAATTTTCTGGTCACCCTGTAGATGTTCGCAAGCCTTAGATCGGCGGGCTTGCAGAACGCGAAACCTACTGCGTTTTTCGCGGGATGCCCGCAACGAGAATAATCATTTGTGCGAAAAATAATTGAGTGTCTCTCGAGTCTGCAAGTTTTTTTTTTTCTTTTTTTTTTTTTTTTTTTTCATCGGTAACGCGTGCACACCACCGTCGCAATTACCAAACGAAGGTTTTTCATCACTGCCTCGAGAAAGACCATGCGCCGCAATAGTGCTCCGGGCCTTTAGCAATTTGCCATTCCCCGCGGGGAATCTCATCCAGTTTCCGCTGTATATACCTCGTTCTCTCCCCTGGCGAGGGAGAAACGTTTTTTTTTTTTCGTTTTTTTTTTCATTCGTTTTCATCGCATCTTCCCTTTTTACACTTTCGAGAGGAACAACGACGGGTCCATCGTAAACGTTGCATCCGTTGTGATATGAAATTGACGATAAATTTAATTCGTTTGGAAATATAAATTTTTACGAGTCCTCTTTTATATACATCCATTTACAGCTAACCTTCGATTTCACGTCTGACCAATAACCTGAACACATATTCAAGCCTGAAGTAAAAAATTGAAGTTCGCGGTTGATAAAAACAACGTTGACCTTGAAATGACCTTGGAGATGAGGCTCAAGGTCAAACCTGACCGAGAGCACGAGTACACGCTTCGACGTAAAATCCATCGCTCTTTCGAGTGCCGATGTCAAAAATAGGGTTTTCCGTTCGAAAAACAATGTTGACCTTGAAATGACCTTGAAGATGAGGCTGAAGGTCAAACTTGACCGAGAGCACGAGTACACGCTTGGACGTGAAATCCTTCGCTCTTTCGATTGCCGATGTCAAAAATAGGGGTTCCCATTCAAAAAACAATGTTGACCTTGAAATGACCTTCAAGATAAGGGTCAAGGTCAAATTCAAGGTCATCATTGGGTCCTTCGTTGAGAACTATTTAAAATTTGAGCTTGAATGTTTTCTTTAAATAATAAACGCTCTGAAATTTCTGGTACTTTTCAGACTTTTTCTCCACCCTGTATAATAAGTTCCCTCGCGAGATCCACGCATTCTCTCTATTGATATTTCGGTGGTGCAATTTAGAACTCACGATATCGGAGCTCTGTTTGTTGTTGAAAAAAATTTTTCGTTGCAAGCACCCTTTGAAGGGTGGGAAAAACGAAAAATGAAATTTGGGGTGTTTGGTCGTTTCAAAGACGAAAGTGATTGGAAATTTTGAACACACGTTTTCAAATATTTGCATTCGAAAAAAATTCTCTTTGGAAGGACGCTTCAAAGGGAGAAAAGCGAATACGAAATTTTACCTTCTTGGTCGCGGCGATATCCACAGTCTGGAAATTCCGAAATGAATTGAATCACTTTATTATTAAAATCGAATAAAAATTAATTTTTGAAGCCACTTTTTAATTGTACTTGAAAATAAAAATTGAATTTCACCTGGAAAATGAATTTTCCTTGTAAGCTATAATTAAAAAGCGTATAAAAACATTTATTTAAAAAGTGATTTTAAAGTAATTATTTTTAATGTAGGGATGCTATTTTTATTTATATTTTAGTTTAATGTTTTTTTTTTTCAATTTTTATTTGGTTTACCACGATTGAGAAATGCATTTGCGATTTCAAGGCAAATTTATTTCAGCAAAGTATTTCGAGGGCTTGGAAATCCTCTCCTCCTCTCTGGAAAGAATTTCTTAGCGAAATTGCACGACCGATTTTATAGAATTCTCAATATTCGAACGAGACCCCTTTCGACACTCTAATTTCTTAAAAGAATGGTCTGTGGATGAGGTACTTTGCCAAGAGCCCGATAAAATGAGAAATAAAATATTCACGAGGGGCAAAAGTAAGGCGGGAGGGCCCTTCGTCATATTTATCCCAGCCAACCGCAGCTCGGATTAAATAATTCAATAGCTTTATCTTTTTTTTTCGTGGTGATTTGACTGAATTTCCTCAAATAAGGAAATGATGAAAATGCTGGAAATAACTATCAAGAGAACTTTCGTTTTTTTTATTGATACACTTAGAGTTAAAATTTTCGAATTCACGATCATGATTTATTCATCAGGACATTTGAATTCTAATATTCAAAATTACAATTTTATTCTATTGAGCACGAAAAAAAATTTTAAAAACGTAAATGTTCCAAAAAATAGTAAAACATTTTTTTCTTAATTTATCTTCGTTTGGAAATTGAAATTCAATTGAAATTTTAAAAAGGAAACCAAAAAAAAAACGAAAAATTGGGACGAAGTTCAATTATTTGAAAAAAATGTAGAAATTAGAGGAATAATTCAATTAGTAATTCAATTCATCTTCAAAAACCTGAAATAAATAAAAATAGGTAAAAATTCAATAATTATTCGAAACAAATTTGTAAAAAGTAAAAAATAGGTTAACAATTAAATTATTAAATACTTATCCTTGAAGTCAAAATCCATTTACAAAAATCACGATAGAAAATAAATTTGTTTCCCTTTGTTTGGGTTTATTCGAAAAAACAACCAAAAAAGTTGGAAAAATAAGCCAATGAGAACAAAAATAAAAATAATTGAATTAAAAATAGAATCGAAGTGATCGGTTCGTTTCCCCATTTTTGGAAATTTCCACAGGACATCGTCATCAAGTTCCAATGATTAATTTTTTTTTAAATCCCTTTTTTGCAAAAATACGTAAAAAATGGGTGAACCAGAAAAATTTCAAGGTCAGAGAAAATCGTTTTAATTCTCTTTTTTTTGACTTCCTTTTTCGAGCTTACGTTCTGCATCAAGGAATTCCAGAGTTTATCCGGGATAATGACGCAATCGATTATTTTGTTTTCTCTCTCTCTCTCTCGAGCAATTATTCGAAGAATGGATCGAAGTCTCCTTGTACAATAACCCAGTCTGCGTTCAATCGTCTTAGATCTGTGTCATTAGTTTTACGATCGTCCGCCAGGAGGAGGATACGTGAGGACGAAACGGCCATTGAATTCTGGAAGGTTAAGGGGTTCCTCGGGTAGGAAAAGATTTCGAGAAATCGTTCGAGAGCTTTAACAAACCACGACCGTAATTAAAAGGAATCCTTCGTTCCGATAAAATTCGTCAACGATAAGCGAGAGAAAACCTCCTTTGGTAAAACATCCCCTTAAGCTCGAGGTTTAACCCGATACGAAAATCTCTTAGGTCCAAACCAGATTTCGAGTCGAAATCGCTTCGGGACGGTATTAGGGAAAATAGGATTCTTCTTGTGGTCAGTTTGGAGATGGAAAACGAGGCCGAAGGATTTAAGAATTTTTTTTACTCGGAAAGAATTAATGGGATAAAATTTCTGGACTTTTAGAAAAAGTTAGAGGCTGTTTTTACATTTTGGAAAAATGTATAAGCTTGGATATTTTTTTTTAAATTTAAATCGAATCGTTGACTTAAAAATTGGGTGAATTATCACGAGCCCAATAATGAGGGATTTGTAATTTACACTGTTGGGCTCGTTTTGGGATATTCAATTTTTTGAAGTTCAAAAAATTGTGAAAAAATATTTTTTTGATTGGATTTTTATTACGAGCTTAATTATCGATATAATTGAATTTCGACTTTTAGGCTTGTTATGAAAAATCCAATTTTTCGGAGTTCAAGAAATACTAAAAAAAGTTTTTTTTTTTTAATTCGTTTTTTATCACGAGCCCAAAAATCAATATAATTGAAAATCGATTTCTAAGCTCGTGATCGAAAACTCAAATTTCCGAGTTTGAAGAATTCTCCAGAAATTAAACGAACTTGAGTCAATAAATTACAAGAATAAAAAATAATAATTTTATCAATTCAATTCCGAATTTGGAGTGTAAAAAAATCTTTTTCAAAAATCGTCATTTAAAAAACAACGTCATGCAAATGAATAAAAATACTTGTAAAATGAGTCAAAAAATATCCCTGTAAAAAAAGGGTTGTTGAAATCGCTGGATTTGTATAATTCCAATTTGGGCTAATTAATTCCACAATGAGAAAAAAAAGAAAAAATATTTTCTTGCCCCTTCTCGATCTTTTCATCATGGACGAAAATACGATAAAATTCATGGGCTAATAAACGACAATGAGTGAGAATAAAAAGGGCGTGAGGAGAGCAAATAAAAAAAAAGAAAAAACAAAAATTATGGAGGATGGGACGATAAAAGCTACTCGTTCGCTTTTGTGGGTCGCCAGGGTGAAGTACCCCAAGGGTTGGCACCGGGCAATGGAAGATTCAAGGAGAAATTGAAGCACAAAGGAAAACTTGCGACGGAACATTGAAGTGTCGTGAAAAAAAATGGACTTTTTCGCGAACTGGTGCGTGAATGGATTTGCTTTGGCAGTCTCATTCAACAAAGACGATCGGCTACCAATTTTTTTTTTTTGGTTTATATCACGATTTCCGTTCAGTTTGGCAGTTTTTCTGGGATGGGAGAACGTCCGGTGTAGAGAAAAAAAAAATTGAGGAGGCAGCTTCATTGTTTGGGTTTGCTGATCCGCTCGAATAATTTTTTTTTTCGTCAACTTGCCTAACGAATAATTCGATGAAACGGTCGATCGTGATTGTTAGTGGAAAGTCGTTTTCTTGATGGATCTTTTTTTTTACTTGATATTTTTTGGTGTTCGATATTTGTAAAATATATTATATATTAAAAAAAATATTTCGTATTTATCTGATATATTTTATATATTTTTTGAATTTGATATTTACAAAATATATTTGATATTTATCGGATATATTTTATTTCTTTATAATATGTTATATTCATAAAATATATTCTATATTTTCGTTTATATTTGATATTTATCATTGGGCTACATAATTTTAATACTGCAAATCCAATTATTGCTCATTCAGGACCAAACGAAAATACTTTCGAAAAATTCAAAACCTTACGGTGTCAAAAATCGTAAAAAAAAATCTTAGAAATATATACAGGTTATTTTGAGATTAGAATAAATCCTAACAAAAAAAAATAAAACAAAACAAACAAATATTTGCAAAAAATTCTAAATTTAGGTCAACATTTTTAATTTTCAGAAAAATCTCGCAGTAAAAAATTGACGCAAAAAAATGGGTTACGATATCAATTTTTGAGTATTTTTGGATTTAAAAAAAATGAACAAATTTTTTTTTTTTCAAATTTCGATCGAATCGATCAGACGTCCCATTGTAATTCGTCATTTGGTAACTCGGTTGCAACGTCAACCTGTCATTTTTATATCTCCCGTTAATCGAACGCGTTTCTCGTCCCCTGAAAAGTTCAATTTTTCATTTTTTTTTCTCACCTTTTTTCGTTCCATTTCTAATACACATTTCGATAATTCCGTTCGATTAATGAAGGCAGGACAAGCTGGCAATTGATTATCGACGATCGGGCGAGAATCGAGGGAAAATCCGCGTTATCGTACCAACCCTCGTGGCAATCACGATTCGGCGCTTTTCGCGTTCGGTCACCATTCGACCCTGCTAATGTCCGATAACGTCAAATTGAAAATCTACGCCGAGGCCTATGAAGTCCTCCTGCATCGCGTGTTCCAAGCCAAATCCTCCCAGTTTTATCAATTCCTCGGATACACTCGTATCAGTCCGAACTCTTGTTTTTTTATTCGACGCAACAACAAACCCAAACAAACCCAAACAAAAAAAAATCAAAATGCAATTAACGTGATACATGCGATAGGTTGAAGAAAAAAAAGAATAATACGCGATGCACCCATGGATTGCAATATTGAAAATAAATTGACAGATTTTTTTATTGTATGATGAATTTCAATATTGGCGTTTGGGTTTGTCGTTATTTGTATTTTAGTTCATGAAATGACAGGGTCCTTAAAGTGGGGTCTCTTGTAATTACTTTTTCTCAAAATGACAGGTATTTGAAAATTACAGGTTTCCTAAAATACCAGATTTCTTAAAATTACAGTTTTTTCAAAATGATGTTTTTCAATATTTTAATTACTCCTAAAATGACAGATTTCTTAAAATGACACTTACTAAGAATGTCATTTACTGCATTTTCCCATCAATTTTATTTTTCGTGTCGTCATTTTATCTCTCGTTGTTTTTTTAAAATTAATTATATTTATATTTATAAGTAAACATTAAAATTTTTTTTATTTCTCGCAATGCAGTCGCTTACAAAATTGGAGTTTGGGTTCTTGAAATGTCAGCGTTCCGTATAACCTTTTTTTTCTTCATAATTTCAATTAATTAATTGACATTTATTTATCAATATTGAATTTGCAATTAAAAAAGAAAAATTTATTTGTTAATTTTCATTTTTGTCTTATTTTTGTTTTTCAAGATGATTTTTTTCTTCATAATTTCAATTAATTAATTGATATTTATTTATCGATATTGAATTTTCAATTATAAAAGAAAAAATATTTGTTGATTTATATTTTCGTCTTATTTTTGTTTTTGAAGATGAATTTCTCGGAGGGAGTTCCGTTTTGCGTGGCGATCGTGGTCGGATAGTTACACCGCGACCACAGTACTAGCTGGAGAGCTCGAGGGTAAGCGTTTAATAATTGCATAAGGTGTCAGACGCAGGTACAAAACCCATTTTAGCTTCACGGTCTATGGCGCGCTATACATAATGTCATCAGATAATAATGGCGGTTGATAAACCTTTGAGACCTGGGAATGCCGGAAAATTGTCCCTTCACAAAGGTCCGTCCTTATCGCTCTTATTTCCATACAATATCCGAGTAATTATTGCCTCGAGCAATTATTACTTATTTAGACGTCCGAGAAAATTTCAGCCCCCTCGATATACCGTCTTTCGAACGATCACTATTTTTTTTCTAACAAAATCAATAACAAATTTAATCAATGTTGAAAGACGGTAAGTTTTGAATATAAATCGATAATTATTAGTGATTAAACAATAAATTTAATTACATTCGCATTTATAAATAAAAACTTGATTACAATAATTTGTTTCATCAACCCAAACAAACAAACCCAAAAAAACTAAGAAAAAGAAACATTGAAAGTAAAGATATTAAATTCGTATTTAATTCTCAAACCCAAACGAACCCAAACTAACCCAAAAAAAGAAACAGTAAAAGCAAAGGTATTAAATTCGTATAAAAATCGTAAACCTAAACAAACCCAAACAAAAAAATAAGCCCACAGATATTAAATTCGTATTAAATTGGCAAACCCAATAAAACCCAAACAAAAAAAAGAATTAAATTCGTATTCAATTCTTAAACCCAAACGAACCCAAACTGACCCAAAAAAAAAGGAATCGGGCAAACCAAAGAAACCAGAAAAAATAAACCCAAAGATATTAAATTCGTATTAAATTGGCAAACCCAAACAAACAAAAAAAAAAGAATTAAATTCGTATTTAATTCTTAAACCCAAACGAACCCAAACTAACCCCAAAAAAAGGAACCGGGCAAACCAGAGAAACCGGAAAAAATAAACCTAAAGATATTAAATTTGTATTAAATTCGCAAACCCAAACAAACCCAAACAAAAAAAAGAAAAAATAAATCCAACGATATTAAATTAGTTATTAATTTGAAAATTATTCGAGGACAGGCTGATTCGTGTACATGGCTCGACACTTCATCCTCACCTTTGGATTGTCCCATTTTGCTTACGGGACACCTTGATCCCTCTAACGAAGCGAACAATTTATTTTCATTAAACCCTGAGCCCTTTTCGCGTGGTTACGAGTCCTTGAAGGCTTTCGACTTTCCAAAGGGCGATAAACACGGTGACACAAACTCGTAACTATACGCGTAGCCTGCTCGAAGGTTTCCAGGACTTTTCTATGCTGATAAGATTGATGACATCCGACATCCTTCAGACCTGCCAGTAAAAACGACTATGAGAAAACGTAAAGATAAGAGGTCAGCTGATCCCACTTTGCGTCGCACGCACTACACCCGATCGATTTTCATCGACTATCGCACTATAAATTTCTGGAGCCTCTACTCGGGCTACAAAACGATGCAATTTACGACAAATTGCATCTCCTCCCTTATCGAATCGACGATAACTGAGAAATACCAAATTTCGATTTTTTTTTTCACTCATAGAATTTTTTAACATTTTTTTTCTCTAAATTTTGAATCATTTTTCATAATTAATTTTTTAGTAATTTTTTGTACTATTTTTTAAATTAATTTTCACTAATTTTTATTGCCTTTTGCTAGTTTTTTACTAATTGAAAAAGAATTAATTGAAATTGGCTTTTTTTATTATTAATATTACAATTTCTTAATTTTTAGTTTTTTAATTTTCACTCATTTTTACTTAACAATTTTTATTAATTTTTTTTACTGATCGATTCGATAACTCATTTTTTCACACTATAATTCGTTTTTCATTTCACAATTTGAAATTTAATAAAAAAATTCATATCAATTCTGACATTTTTATTGCAATATTTTATTTATTTATTACTAAACTTAACTAAGAATGGTACTTATTTTTCAAAATCAATACTAACAAAATTAACTTATATGAACAACCAAATAATTAATAAATATATTTTAGAAATTAATAAATTTCGAATAATGTTAGACAAATGTTATCTCGGATTTACGAAATCCTTCAATTAGTGGGTCTCCATGGTTTCACTGTTAGCTCATCCTAACTTCGAACGTATGAATTTTTATTTCCGGTACGAGTCTGCTAAATCGCTGGAAACGAAGGTGCTTCGTGGTTGGTCCTTTAAGCCAACTACTGAACCTGCAGCTGGGCTCTACTGGTTGCATAATCTCTCTGTATCTCTCCCGACCCCCCCTCCCACTTCTCTCTTTCTATATATATATATACATGCACATATATGCACCTATAATCCTCTTGAGCATTGTTGACTATCTCAGTATTCCTAGGGTACTCTAACATTGCCCTCATAGATACATATGAAACGAAAAAAAAAAATTTTTTAAATACGAAATCCAAAAAATCATTAAAATCAAATACAAAAGTTAGTCAAAATCGAATTTAAAAAAGAATTGATTCGAAATGTCAAATCCAAAAATGAATAAAAAATCAAATAACGATTTGAAATCCAAAAATGAATAAAAATCAAATCAATATTTGAAACCCATAAAATGAATAAAATTCAAATTAATATTTGAAACCCAAAAATGAATAAAAATCAAATAAAGATTTGAAACCCAAAAATGAATGAAAATCAAATAATTATTTGAAACCCAAAAATGAATCAAAATCAAATAAATATTTGAAACCCAAAAATGAATCGAAATCAAATAAAGATTTAAAACCCAAAAATGAGTCAAAATCAAATAAAAATTTCAAATTAAAAAACAATCACCGTTTCAAATATAAATTAATCAAAATAAAAAAAAAAACTTCGACCAAAAATGAACCACTATTTTACAGATGCAAATTAATCAAAATGAAATTAAAAAAATTGATTCTAAATATAAAATCCAAAAATGAAATTGGAAATAAAAAAATATTAAAAACTTTAACCTTTTTTAGCATTAAAGTTAAGAACTCTTTGGACTTTGTATTTGGTGATTTTTGAAATGGAGAAATTTTTCAAGCCTTATCAACGTGATTATCGGTCACCCATCCTACTATTGGAAGCGCTTTGCATGATTGACGAATCATCATCACCGTTTCGCGACGACGCGTGTACCGGATATGTGTCCAAAGCCCGTTTCCGGTCGGCGCCCACATACGATCGATATTCAATTTGACCGGATAGTACACCGATCGACAGGCCCAGTTATGATTGAACGAAAAGTCTGGTCGAGCCTCATCGTATATATAACTTTTTTTCGAACTCTCGTGGACTTGTCTGTATGCAGCTTTTTTGTTGCCCCTCGTTGGCCACAACCCGCTGGTTTTATTTTAAAATCACTTTTGATCTGGCACTGTGCCATCAGGCTGCCTTTCGTCTTTTCTCTCTCTGCCTCCCACTCCAGAGTGCCTCTGGAGTGCCATTGAAACCAGAAGTATGGAATAAGTATGTCAGTGTTGTCTCTATTTTTTTTTCAAAACCTCTGTACTTCGTCTTTTTACAATTTATTATCATATTATTAATAAATAAATAAATATATTAAATATATGTAAATAAGTAAATAAATAAATAAATGAATAAATGAATAAATAAATATATGTAAATAAAAGGAACTTCACTTTTATTTACAATTATAACCTTTTTTTTGTTGGTTTAAATTATTTACTATATTTTAAATTATTGTTATTTCAATTGTTTCATTTTGGAACATTTATTTTCATTTTTTCATTCAGTTGAATGATTTAGTATATTATAAATTATGGTTATTTCAATTTCCTCAGTTTACAATATTTATTTCATTTATTCAAGTGCAAATTTTTGTACATTTTCAAATTTTTTTTTTTTTTTCGATACCTTTTTCTTGTCTATTTTATTATTGATTAAATTTTTTCGTCATTTTTAATTCTATCGTCAACAAAATTCTTCCGTTATATTCATGACGAGAAAAAAACAAATCTCGTATTTCGTTATATCGATAACTGGTTGCAGCCAATGGAGAATTTATCCTCTTTTGTTAAGATTTTCATATAGTTCGATAGTACCAAACGTATGCACCATTATCAATCAATATAAATTAATCCACCAATATCAATCAATCAATCTCTCTTTTCTCTTTTCCAGCTCGAATTTTTCTTTTCCATTCTGGATTTTTTTGCTTGTACTATTTTTTTTAAAAGTTGCATATTAAAAAACAATCGATCTTTCCCCCATCCCCCACACCAACTTCCCACTTTTTCCTTTTGCTATCGAGTTCATAAATTTAATAAAAAATGCAATGAATAAAAAATAATAAAAAACTAAAAAAGAAACAAATAAAGAAAAATAAATAAATGAATGATATAATTATTAAATTATTATTATTATTAAATAATAAGAAAATATATAAATAAATACAAAATAAATTTTGAAAAAAAACAAAGAAAGAAAAAAGTCACCTTACTTATTGAACAAACCTCAAATGGTTCTTTTAGCCCTCTGGAAAGCTGAGAAAAGCTACGGCCCAAGGATTGTTCCTTTTTTTCTCGGTCGAATCGCTTTTGCGAACGTTTTCAGCTTTGATCGATTCTTCACCGAGAAAAATCCTTTATGTGTTCCTCCGTCTACCCATTTGCCATATAAACATCAACGCCCTTTTGTTTCTTGGCCCATTTTCCAGACTTTCCTCGGCTAGCCCTTCGCCCAACCCTCCCAATGTATACAGGGTGAAAAAATACAAATATCACGGTACCAATAAAAAAATTTCATTTTTAATAATTTTATGAATTTTGGGGTGTTCATTTATTACAAAATTCTCGAAATTATTTCTTATCCAACCATGAAGAGTCCACAATTTTGATTAATCAATTAGGTAATTTCTCGATTAATCAATTAATCGATTTCTTGATTAATCAATTGATTAATTTCTTGATTAATCAATTTATACATTTCTCGATTATTCAATTAATCAATTTCTCGATTGATCAATTAGTTAATTTCTTGATTAATCATTTAATCGATTTCTCGATTAATCAATTAATTAATTTCTTGATTTATCAATTAATCAATTTTTCGATTAATCAAATAATCAATTTTACGATTAATCAAATAATCAATTTTACGATTAATCAATTAATCAATTTTTCGATTAATCAATTAATTAATCTCTTGATTAATCAATTAATTAATCTCTTGATTAATCAATTAATTAATCTCTTGATTAATCAATTAATTAATCTCTTGATTAATCGATTAATACATCTTTTGAGCCTTAATTAATTTCAATTTAATTAATTTCATTGGGATTGTCTAAATTTCACTGAAATGATTTTTGGAATAAACTTTTTGATAGAAATCGACGATTTATTGGTCACCCTGTATGAATTCGTCTGGCTCGTCCGCGTGTTCATAACTGGGGCGCGCACTCCACGCGTGGACTCTGGAAATACGCTCGTCAAGAGTGAGTCTTGGGAACACACGACTGCCTCTTTGTACGAGCTCCATATCGCGACTGCGTCGCAAACTAGCGCGAGTAAATTGTACTTTTATGTCGCGCATTCGGTACTTGTTTTCC
The DNA here is from genome assembly GCA_030522765.1 of Ophioninae sp. B BG-2022a. Taxonomy (NCBI): domain Eukaryota; kingdom Metazoa; phylum Arthropoda; class Insecta; order Hymenoptera; family Ichneumonidae; species Ophioninae sp. B BG-2022a. Next base: position 35,930 of record JAPYZJ010000459.1, read on the forward strand.
ACCCCATATGGCACTCCCTCGGCAGAGGAAAACCTCCAATATTTCTGGAGGTTTTCCTGCATCGCTTTTCGGATGATTGTCGTGGCTGGTATTGTCAAAAAGTTGGAGCAAACTGGAAGAAACTTCAAAAGGGACAGGGCTGAAGAGGGGGGGGGGGATTTTTATTTTCTAGGAGAATAGAAGTGAATTGATTATTATTAATTATATAGTTTTTTTTTATTGGTTTTGAAGATAATTTTGCGTCAGGAATTTTTTGAATTTTTATAGACTTTTTGTTTGGGTTAGGATGTGAAACGAAACATTACTTCTCTCGACAAACATTTTTTTTGAATGATTATTTTAATTATTTTTGAATGATCGTTTTGATTATTTTTAATTAATGCTGGTTCCGATAATTTTGAATTAATTAGTTTTAACGAATGAGTTTTAATTAATAAGTCATCAAGTTTTTGATTAATTGTGGTTTATATAATTCTTTATTAACAAGTTTTCTAATTAATTAATTGTTTGGGTTTGTTTGGGTTGTATAATTCTTCTAATTAAGTTCTTCGAGTTATAACCTCGATTAAATAAATTCTTGTAATTATAATTAATAATTCTTGAGTTTCTATTCATTTTCTTTTTAATTCGCTTTTATTTTGGAAATGAAAGTTCTGAAGATTATGCAATCGAAGGGACGTCTGCACGAGAAGAGACTGGGAGAAGTGACAAGGTTGTTTATATGCAGAATGACAATCCCAGATCGCATTTTATGCAACGGACTAAGAATGAGTTGGAAGGGGCGGAACGGAAGAGCTTATCTCATCCGTCGTATTCTCCGGACATTGCTCTCTTCGATTATTCGCTCTGGTCGGTGCAGTCGGTGGTTACAGCAATTTTAAATGTTTTCACATTGCTCGATAAAAATCGGTAACAGTTTGGAAAATTGGTAATATTTCAGAAAATCGGTAAAATTTTAGAAAATTTTAGAAAAATTTTAGAAAATTTTAGAAAAATTTTAGAAAATCGGTAAAATTAAAAAAAATCGTAAAAATTTCAAGCTATCGGTTTAAAAAAATCGTTAATATTTCAAGCTATCTGTTTTAAAAGAAATCTGTTTAAATAAAAAAAATTTTTTTTAAAATCGGTGCAATTAAAAAAAATCGGTAATATTTCAAACTATCTGTAATATTTAAAAAAATCGGTACAATAAAAAAAAATCGGTAATATTTCATACTATTTGTAACGTTTTAAAAAATCGGTAAAATAAAAAAAAATCGGTAATATTTCCGGCCACCGTAATGTTTTGAAAAATCATTAAAATTTCAGAAAATCTTCGAACATTACAGAAAATCAGTAACGTTTAAAAAAATCGGTAACATTTCAGAAAATCGGTATCATTTAAAAAAATCATTGACGGCTTTCAAAAATTCGTTTAACACTTTCGAAAATTAGTATAACATTTCCCAAGACCGAAAAATCGGTACTTTTCAAAAAATCGGTAAAATTCGAAAACAAGATAAGATTTGAGAAAATCAAACGAGCATTCCATTTTCAAGATTCGTTTCGAATCATCCTGAGAAGAACGAACGTAATGATTTTCGAGAAAGATGGTCGCCATAAAATTCTCAAGTTATCGGTGTCGTCAATTTCCTTCGATAGGAACGTTATCACCCCGCAGAATCCATAGGGGACTCGTATAGTGACGAGTGGTAAAAGTGCACAAATGCAAATGTGCATTACAAGTCCAGTTGCACAATGGGAAATTTTATTAGTGGGGAATCCCAGTTGAGAGGTTAAGGGTCAGACGAGGGTTGCCCTCAACCCCCTCCCCTCCCCTTCCAATCCTTTTCCGACCATCCGTGTAACGGTCACGAGGGAGAATTCGATACGGGCCAAGACAAATGGCCGAGTGTCCACGAGCTTTTATTTATTTCCACGGAACACGTGGAATCACACCGTTAATCCGTTCCTCCTCGTTTTCGATTCGACGTGAAATTCTTGTTACCTCGAAAAAACGCAATGTTGCTCTTTCACGATTTTTCCTTTTTCTTTCTTTTTTTTTAGTTTTTTTGTTTGGGTTTTTTTGTAGGGTTTTTTTGCTTTAAATATTTTTGGAAAATGTTTTTTTACGTTTCCCAAAAATATTTAAGGGTGAAATATAATTGCCGAAAATATGTGAGGATACAAAAAAATTCTAAAAATATTTAAGGTTAATTAGAATTTCAATAATATTCAAGGATAATAGAATTCCCAAAAATATGTGAGGATAACAAAAAATTCCCAAAAATATTCGAGGATAACAAAAAATTCCAAAAATATTCGAGGATAAAGTAATTCTCAAAAATATTCAAGGATTGAAAAATCCCAAAAATATGTGAGGGTAAAAAAAAATCCAAAAATATTTAAAGAAAATGATAATTCTAATAATATTGAAGAATAACAAAATTCGAAAAAATTCCAAAAAGTAAAAACTAATTCTTAAACGTATTTTAGGGTGAAAAAAAATCCCATAAATATTTCAGGGTAACAATAATTTCAAAAATGTCAAGGATACAAAAAATTCCCAAAAATATGCGAGGATAAAAATAATACTGAAAAAAATTTGGGCATAAAAAAAAATCGGTGTCGCTGAGATTTCGCTTAAGGAAAGGATCCGCAAAAATGTATGCGAGACATCCCGTCAGGCCTATTATCCATCATCCCAACTGTGTCGTCACGATAAGAAAGTTTCGTCGTCACTTTCGACCCTTCTTCAGTCAAATGAAACGGAAATTTGCGGGGCCTCTCACACTCGAAATTCAATATTCTCCAATTTTTTTTTCCCTCGATTTTCCAATTTTTCAAACTTCGAAATCAATCGACGAAGGATAATTCGACGAGGCTAGAAGTCATTCAAGGACCTGTCATTATCTCGAGGAGCCCACGCGCCGACAAACATAAATTGGGTTACAGTTGGTTCTTGCAGGGATTCCCCTATCCCTCTTGACGATAATTAAAACCTTTCAACGACTCCGATAATGATGACCTTGAAATCCAATCGCGGAGGCGTGAACCGAGGATCTCGACTCCGTTCGTAATTATTTTCGCCTCAAGGTCAGCCCGCCTGAGGTTTCGCATGACCTTGAAAAGAAAATGAAAAAAATGACCTTACAAAAAAATAAAAAGAAAATAACCTTGAAAACCAACTACATAAAAAATGATTTTAAGAAAATGAAAAAATTGATGAAAAAAAGTGACCTTGAAAACAAAAAGAAAATAGAAAAGACCTTAAAAAATGAGAAAAAAAATGCCCGTGAAAACCAGATGAACAAAAATGACCTAAAAAATGGAAAAAATGACCTTGAAAACAAAATGGAAAAAGATGACCTTGAAAACAAAATGAAAAAAGAAAAGGCCTTAAAAAACGAGAAAGAAATGGCCGTGAAAACCAAATGATCAAAATTGACCTTAAACAAATGAAAAAAATGACCTAAAAATGGAAAAAATGACCTTAAAAGTAAAATGAAAAAAGATGACCTTGAAAGCAAAATGGAAAAAAATGACCTTGAAAACAGAATGGAAAAAAATGACCTTGAAAACAGAATGATAAAAAATGACCTTGAAAACGAAATGGAAAAAAATGACCTTGAAAACAGAATGATAAAAAATGACCTTGAAAACGAAATGGAAAAAAAATGACCTTAAAAGCAAAATGGAAAAAAATGATCTTAAAAACAAAATGAAAAAAAAAAGTAACCTTGAAAACAAAATGAAAAAAAAAATGACCTTGAAAACAAAATGTAAAAAAAATGTTCATCATCTTTTCGAGATGCACTTTTTGAGGCTTTCTGCACATATTTTGAGGCTTTCTGCACATATTCTGAGGCTTGTATTCGCGTCCCCATACATTAAGGGGTACACATCGCATCGATGCTTGGGGCTCTCGCGATACACTCGAGATACGAATCCTTTGATTAAAACCCAAGCGAGTTCTGTATCCACCCGCGTAAATGATTGTTTGCTCGGGTAATGTGTTTCACGACGGGCACGAGAGCAAATATTTCCACGAGTCGAGCATGGTGCGGTGATTGCCAACCGCTCTTTCGGAAAACCGTTTGCGGCTAGCCACGAGCACTTTGCTAACCGTTTGGGCCCGGATGAATGTGCATGGATCGGCGTGTCGTCTCAAAAGATCGAAAATGGTCCGGAGAGGGAGGGGGGGGGGGGAATGGGACGAACGAGAAAAAACGTTAATATCGAAAATGTAAAAAGCTTGCGACGATGGCTAGGGAAATTTGAATGCTCGAGGTCCGCTTTGAACGAATCCTCGAAGGGACTCGTCCTTCGATTATCCGATGAAGAACTCCAAAGATAGTTCCTAGGGAAATAACTTTAAAAATCTTGAACAAAAATCCCCATGAATAAAACTATTTTTATGATTATTATTCACGAAGAAATTTTTATTCATTTGTTGAGCAACAAAAATCCATTTATTCCACCATTAAAAAATTATTTTTTCCACCATTTAAAAATTATTTTTTTCTCCACTAAAAAATCATTTTTTTTACCCAATAAAAAATCATTTTTCTTAAAAAAAAATTTGTATAGGAAAAAGGATTTTTTAGTGTGGGAATAAAATGACTTTTTGTGGAGGAAAAAATTATTTTTTAGTGGGGAAATAAAGGAATTTCAGTATGGGAAAAATGGATTTTCTACTGCGTGGAAAAAAAAAGTTATTGTTGAGAAAAATAATATTTTTATACGTGGGATAAAATGATTTCTCATTGTGTCAAAAACATGATTTTTTCGTGCGGTAAAAAAAGAATATTTTTATGTGTTAAAAAAAATGTCCTTGTGGAAAAAAAATCTGTCATCGTAAAACAATTAAAAAAAACAGGATTTAACTCAAATTATTTTTCAATTATTTTTCAATTCTACCCTTGCAATTACAATTTAATTCAGATTCATTTAGGTTTCCTGAAATTACTGTTTCCTACAATTAACCTTCGATTTCAAATCGAATCGAATTTGAATTCGAATTTTTCGAATTTTTCATTGTTCAAATCTTCACAGTAGCCTCTTTTTAATTAACGAATAATTTTTCAATTAATTATTGCACATTAACTGAAAAACTAACGTAACCTCGAAATCAATTTTTTTCGTCTCGTTTCGAAAGACTTATACGATTTCGCAGATGAGTAACAAATGTCCGGAAATTGCTTGATAAGGAGGTTTTTTTTATTTTTTTTTGGTCGTGAATAAAGAGACGATGGGGATAAAAAATCGAGGGGGGTTGGCAGGTTTTACGTCTCAAGATGACGAGAGTTAAGACGAAGAACTTTCGTCGAGTTGATCTTGGGCCACGTCGAGAGAATCCTCTCACCGAGAGCGCTAAATAAACCATTAAGGGGGAGAGGAAAACGTGACGAGCATTTTTCATCCCCTCGGCCATTTCTAGGGTTGGGTATGAAAAAAAGGGCTGATAATGGCCAGCCGTTGACGGGTAGGAAAAAAAAAAATTCGAAACGTACGGCTTGACATATTACGTACAAATGATACGATATTTTCGTGGACAAATTTTTTCTGGAGATTCGAATACGAATATTATTGTCATCGCGGACTCGTTAACTCTCCACGAAGTGGAATATTATGTACAAAAATTGTGGCTGAAAGAAAGGAAACCGTTAAACTTTTCATCGCGAGCTTTTTCTTTTTCGCTTTTTTTTTCTTCTTTTTTTTTGTTTGCGAAGAAATTGCCGGGGCGAGCCTAGGCCACCGGAACGAGTTTTATCGCATTATCGATCGAAAAAGTTATGACAAGGGATTAATAGCCCTTTGGAAAATTCAAGCTGACTGGGAAGGATGATAAAAAAAAACATTGTGAATACTTTATTCACAGGATCGTAGTTTTTCTCGTATTTTGTGAGAATTATTTTGGATATTAATAATATATAATTTAATTTTTTTTCTAATCGATGCAATTTAATTTAATTTTGATTTTTACTAATTTTAGTTTATTAATTACAATTTTTATGAACTCGATTTAATTAAAAAAAATAATTTTTATTCAAGTTTCAATTTCAATTAAACAATTAATTTTCGATAACTCAATAATGAAGTGTACTTAAATATCAAGCTACATTTATTTAATTGATATGTCTTTTATTTTATTACTTAGATTGATAAAAAATTTTTATTAATTAGTCACATTTATATAATCAAAATTTAATAATTCAAGGATTGAAATAAAATATTTAATTATTTATCGAAATATTCGCAGCAATTATTTATTTCGAGGATCTGTTTGGGTTTGTTTGGGTAAGAAATAAAAATTAGGTTAAAAAATGTTCATAATTGATAGATCAAAGCTCAAAAAGAAAAAATATATTAATAAAATTATCTTGAGTCTAATCATTTATCAATTTTGGAAATTCGCTGAACAAGCCTCTGGTCCACCAAATTCAGACGTTAATCTTCGAGTCCCTTAACGTTTTTTCCCTCCACCTGGTATTTTCCCACATTTAGTTGGATTTTGGAAAAACAATGTAAAAAAATTACAACAAAAACAATGTAAGAAAATCACAATTTCGTTTCATCTCCGATTTTCCCAAATCGAGGAAAATCCAAGAAGTTTATTCGTATTATTTCCGAAAAACCAGCAGAGAGAAAAAAAAATACTCGAGGATCAAAAAAGAAGGCCAGAAGGCCAGGGGGGGAAAGTAAAAAAAAAAAAATTAAAAAATTGAAGAAAAACTACAAAAAATCTAGGAGGAGGTTGAGGGAGAGCTTTATAAAAAACTTTTGGGGGTTAGGTGTCCATAAAAGTCGAAAGAATGGCAAGTAAAGCTTGAGAAACCTCTGAGCTATTATTTCAAAGATAAATCTTCATGGGACCAGTTGAAGCACCCAAAAGATCGAGAGATCGTTGAGCAACGTAGAAAAGGATGGGGGTTGTTCAGGGGTGATTTCAGGGACGTCTGAGTCGAAGAAAATTCCCTAGCTAGGAATCTTCCTTAACCCTGCTATTTAATGGAAAACCTTCGAGCTTCTAATTTAATGGAAAACATCAATTTCAACGCATAGAAGAAACAACAATGGGGAGAGGGGTAGGGGGGTGGTGGTGATTCCTTTACTCTGGATTAATGTCCTTTTCACACTGGTCTACTTGTCTCGTTATACTGTACTGTTTATTCGTTCGAAATTCTCATTTGAAAAGGGCCCTTAAGGGCACTGTTGATAACAGGATTAATCCACCATTTGGCACTTCAAAAAGACTCAGTATTGACTGAATCTTGATTGGTACCTTCACGAGCAGAATTTTTAACGAATTTTTTCGTGAAATGATTTTTTTTTTATCTCAGCGAAATATGGATCGATGCTGTAGAGACCCTTTAGCAAGGGTTGCTACATCTTGAAGCAACTCGTTTTTATCTTGACGTCAAATTTCGCGGCTCGCTGCTGCTACAATACGAAGGATCGATTTCTCAGCGCCAGGTGCTCTCGTCACATCTGTGACCACCGACTCAACGAGAAATATCATCCCTTTTTTTACGCTTGCTGGTTTTTTTTTTTCATCGCGTCATTGTTGTTCTCGATTATTTTTTATTATAGATATATTTATATATATATAACGCTTTATTTCTAGGGAAAAATTTCGAAAAAATATTTTCGAAAGATTTTCCTCATTTTCCCAGTTTAATTTTGCACTTTCGGCAAAAACTCGGGCATATTCGTAATCAGCAGGAAATTTTCGATTAAATAGACTCTTTTAAAAGTTAAAAAACGGAAAAAAATATTTTTCGACTTTCCCGGCCACTTTTCCGGAATCTAAAAAATCACGAGATTTCAAAAGGTCGTAGAGTGAGCTTCTGATCTGCTATGGAGATTTATTTGGTGGGTTTGGAAAAGGTTTTTGCCTGACTTAAATAATCGCGTTGGATTCGTATCGATATCTCGTATAGTTTTCCCGGACAGTCCACTTGAAAAATCGCAAAAAAAGAGGCAAAGGGGTATGTATGGAAAAATTGGCAAAAATCGATGGTCCAACTTTAAAATTCTGCCAAAAATCGAA
>JAPYZJ010000460.1:0-107562 GCA_030522765.1 Ophioninae sp. B BG-2022a
TTCTCGATTCTCCTACTTTTTCACGTTCCGTCTTACGAAATCCCCAATGGAATTTTCTATATTTTCGTGTCAGATTGTTTTCCGCCCGTGCACTATTTCTGTTGCTTATTTTCTTAAATCCTATTTATCGTCAACAGTAGTCGGAAAGAAACCGGCATTTTCGTCAGTTTTTACATGCAATTTCTGGTGGAATTAATTTATACATCGCACTCTCGTTCGGTTCCTACCGGTTCCGGCTTCGCGTTTCCCGGTTACCCCTCGACCCCTTGCCGTATCCACCCCCACACAGGAACACCAAAACGGCCTAAGTGTATGTGAGCATCGGCGATATCCCCTCTGTAATTCCGTATCACGTATGCGTACACGTATATTAACATATGTACAACGGTCCTTAGATTTCTTTCAAATACGTCGTTGATTTTGGGTACAGGACGGTCCTCGAAGTCGAACGTCTTCAGTGTGGCATTTTGCATGTATACATATGTGTATGTGTGTGTATGTACAGAGTGTGGCGTAAGTAATGGATAACCTTGTATTGTCGGATAGGGGACCTTAAGCCCTATCCTAAAAAAAAAATTACGAACTCCCTCTGACTCAAATACTCTTTGCGATAATTTTTTTTCAATTTTTACGAAATTTACTTTTTCTGTTTACTTTATCGGCCACCATTCATTAAAAAAAGGGATTTTTACATTCAACTACAGACTATAAAAATCCTTTTTTTTTATGAATGGTGGCCGATAAAGTGAACAGGAAAAGTAAATTTCCTAAAATAAAAAAAAAATTATCACAAACAGTAGTTGAGTGAGAGGGAGTTCGTAATTTTTATTTAGATAGGGCTTAAGGTCCCCTATCCGACAATACAAGGTTATCCATTACTTACGCCACACCCTGTATGTATACATATATATGTTTGTTAATAAATTTCACGAAAGCGACCTAGCGATTAAAATAGAGTTCGAGCGAAAAGCTCGAGCTCGTTCCTTTCGTTCCCCTCCTTGCTCCTTGCTCTTTCCCACTCTCGGCTGTCTGCCCCTGCCTCCCCCCTCTCTCTCTGTCACTCTCTATCTCTTTCTCGGTCTCCCCGTGTTCTCTCTAGACAAACCCTAAAAAATTTCGTCTCTCTCGAATCAGTTCGAAACGAATTTCGGATTCGTAACGAAAAGAACGGAGGGTCCTTCCGAAGACTTTATCGCCGGAGCAGGAAGAATGAAGAATGAAATATACATTTCGGTATTCTAACCATTCACAAGGATTGCACAAACGTCATTTGGCAAACTACGGAGAAACCAATTGTTTATGTCGATGACCTTGATTTTAAATGTGGTTTTTCCTCGATTTTTCGATTTACCGGTAACGAGATCGGTTCGAAAATTTGAGATCGATTGGTACGAATTCGAAGAGAGGGAAAACGTTGTCGGGTGTCCGACGATTGCGATGGGAAAGAAAAAATCGGATGAAAGATCACCGTGTACGGTTGAATAGCAACGGTGAGAAATTCGTATGGGAAGAACTGGACAGATTGCGTCGGTGCGATCACGATGAAAATTCGAGGTGGACTGTTCGAAGATGAAAATTTGCCGACAATATCCTTGCGTGTTTGTGCGTGTGCGGTATATTGGTCGCTATAGTTAGAAACACGCGTTTCCCGTGCTCTCTCTCTCTCTCTCTCTTTCTGCCTCTCTATTTTTCGGACCCTTCCGCCTTGTGCTCCACACCTTGGCTGCATCGCCTTTCTCCTCTGCCCGCTGACCACCCGCGACTCTAAAGTCACCCACGAGATACGACGGGAAAAGTAGTTAAATTACTCTCCCTCTTTCTCTCGGTGGAAGCGAGAGGTGGAAAGTCACGATGACAAAACGACCCCCGGAAAGCTCCTCGGAATGCTTGGAAAGCAACCTCTCACGAAGCGTGGAACGACTCCGGTTTTCCACCGAATTTTACGCCCGAACGAATATAGATTTTTAGCACCTTCGACTTTAAGTTGAAAACTTCAAAATCCACCACGATATTTGACACCGATCGCCTTTCCTGGATGGTGCTTTTCCAAGCCCAAAGAAAAACGCCCCGAGCACGAAATGACGAACTCTTTTCTCTTTTTTTTTTCGTTCGACCAGGATCCATCAGAAATGGCAAAAAAATGGCAGCTTAGAACGAATACACAAAAAATGGAATACGAATTCGCCTGAAAATCGTTCAACCGTTCGGTGTCGTTAAAAGAGCGCTTTCGAAAAGAAATGCCTTATTTTTGGACGTTCGCAATTAAATTAAAATAAACTCGGAGAGCTTAAATTACCGAGGGAATGAATTTATCTGTTCGAGGTTCGATCGACGTTGTCGTTTTGTCTCACACGTGCCTCGCTCGCTTTCCCTTCGCTCAGCTAATTAACATTGTCTCGCGTCCGTTTGATTTCATCCGTGGCGGGCGCATCGTCGCGCGAGAACAAATGTACACTTTGTCTTCACCGATATCGTTCGTTATAGCCTTGAACGTGACTACCGAGCTACCGAAATTTTTGTACTGTTTCTTCGCAATTGATAAACAATAGATATCTGAAAAACATGTTTTAACAAATGAAATATATATTAATTAATTGGGTCATTAGATAATAATTATTAAATATCAATATAATGTATATTACGTGTCCTTATAATTTGTAAGTATTCTTATGTTAATCAAATATCAATGTATTCATAATTTTCATTTTTACGTATATTCAGGTTAATTTTTTTTATTCATTTGTTTTTTTAGTTAAACTTTTATTGCTTATTTCTTACTTTATATATCGTTATTAACATTTATCCAATTAGTTACTAATAACAATATTCGAATTTTCGTCGCGATTTTTCAGAATTTATAGTTACTCGTCATTATTTTCGTATTGTCAATATTTTTTTTGTTTATTTATTGGTGTTTTTTTCTCAATATTGAGCAATGGAAAACGGGGGCATAAACAAAGAAAATAAACTTACGGTAAAAGTGTAGAGGCCATTGGGAATGGGCTGTCCACCGAATTTAATGCTGAGTGTATAGTCGCCTGCATCGGCGACTGTGTAATAAACGTTGACGGTTCCATCACCATTGTCCTCGATGTCGATGTCCACGACCTCGCTGAAACAACGTTCATTTTAATGGTTCACCGTTTCGATGAAACCCAGCATTCTTTTGTTAACCGTTCACGCCTCGAATATTCGCGGGGCGTACACAAAGTGGTGGACTGTCCGAAAGAATTGAAGCGGGCGAATTAAACTTCCGCAATTTCTTGACTCTGGGAGAAATGCCAGCTCGCTTCGACAGACCGAGACTGTGATGCGAACAACGCGGAAATGAGATTATTTAAACGGTGCGGTGAACTTATCGTCACGAGTTATTTTGCGTTATGGCTGTTGTAACGTATTGCGTCCCATTAATCTCGAAGTTCTCGATTCGATGCAAATTTCGTAGTTGTTACGTGGGTATAAATGTTTTGGCAAGAAGTTGACGTAATTATATAGTTTATCCGCTAGTAGATCTCCGTCCGCGGGCTTTACAAGATTGACGAGCCCAATTGTCATCCCCGAGATACAAATTCACACCCTCAATGGCGAAAATAAACCCCCATTTGGAGAATTACATTTGCTCTTTGAAAACACCTCTCCAAACACCACAGGTTCGAATTCTCAACGCTGTATATCTGCAACCCCGAATTTCACAGAAAAACTAGCCTAACCTCGTATATACCCTTCCAAGCGTATTCGTAAACGTGTGTTTCAGCCCATGACGAAATTACATATTCTACGGAAAAGTCCGAGACCTTTCAAGCTTAAAAAAAATTGCTTCAGGACTAAAACCAGCTCTTGAAGAATTGGAATTCTTCGAAAGAGGTTAAGAGACAGCAGCAGTTACGTAAGAGGTAACGTTGTTAAATGCACCTTTCTTTCAGTGTTTTCTGGTGTACTCCAGCTTTATATATAATTCTAAAAATGGAAGAATATTTTCGAAAAAAACAACGAATATAAATTTCTAGCACGTTCAACTTATACGTCACCGTGGAATTCACAATTTCGTCATAACTTCAAACCTTCTTTCGATCTATTCGAATAAAGGCGAGATGGAAAATGTACCACGTGACGTATGAGTGCAAGAGAGATCGCTGAAATCGTTTGACCGAGATTTCTCGAAGATGAAGCATTTTTAAAATTAGATGAAAAAACCATGCCCTGCTTCCATCAATTCTACAGAACTTGCACGGTTTGACCAAAATATATATATATATATATATATGTGTATGAGAAAACTGAGTTTGAAAAGTTATGAGATTACGGAGTCTACGTGTATCTTCTACGTATCCTTAAACGTAACATCGGGGGTTGCGCTGAGAAAGACATCGTTTCACTATCAAAGTAGCCATGCAGAGGAAGTTTAATTAGGGCGCGTTCTGAAACGAGTTCTCCGAGTATGCCTGCTCTTCCGAACGAGCATCAACAACTTCCGATGCAGAAATTCCGGGGACTAGAACGAGGCCAACACGACGGTCTGGCAGTCGTGCTCAAAGATGAGGGATCACGTATAAGGAATATTGCAGAGGTGCCGGTGACTTCCGGTCACCGGATGAATACGTCCAATATATCAGGAGCTCCGATACTTTCAGCGAGCTATTAAGGAAACGCAATAGATCCAGGTGGCCCAAAAACACGCAAGATCGCTTCGCTGAACGACAACATCCGCTTTTGCTAGCCGTCGCGCGAACAGAATTGCCGAATGACGTCCGCGTCCCCGAAAGACCTGTAATTTTGACACAGCGTGATAATTCCTCGAGGCTCTAAAAAAGAAATAAATACCAGAGGGCTGAGAGATGTTTATGTCGCTGATATACAGCACGCAATTAGGAGAAGAGCGAACATTAGGAAAGATGAATCTCGACGGTTGGCCCGAACGCTTAGCATGTGTAGCCTTCGATGCTATAATTCTTTGTGTCTGTCAACGTCCTAAAAGTTTTTCTACGTTGAGAGCCCTCGCGATCCGCGCGACCTTTCACCAACTGTTTGTTCTCTTTGGTCCCATGTGCGACAAAGTTTCACACTCGTTGCCAAACGAGACTTCTCAACTCTCCACGCCTCTCGCCTCTTCCGTATATCGGCACGGGCCTACACGTGCACGCGTGTACATTCGCATGTGTCGTTCACGAGTGAAAGATCGAGTGCCACGAGTCTCCGGACCAATTTGCAATGGAACAACACATGGCGAACACGAGTCAGGACTTCGCAAGATGCGTAGTCTTCTTTATCTTCCTTTACACTTAAGACATTCCGCATTACTCGGTAATGTATATCAAGGAACGAGCAAGAGCTTGGCGAGTCGTCAATTTCGACATCTTCACTGCGCGAAACGCCAGAACAGCTTTTTTCAGCTTCTTCTCCAAGAGAGGATACAAAAGCGATATTTACTTTGGCACTCGTTTCGAGATGGCACCAAGTAGATGCCAGTAGATCGAAGCAGACTCTCTGACTTTCCAGAAACGGTCGATGATACCCGGAAATCGACCAAATCGTACAAACTCATCACTGTAACGAAAAACTTTGAGAGTTCGATCGTACAGTCGTAACAAATCGTTAATTGAAAACCAGCGAAGTTTCTCCGAGTGGAATTCCCTTCGCGGCGATGCAGATTGCGGATTGCAATGACCCAAATACTCAACACGTGTTTCCAACGAACCCTAGGCCTTTGAGTACTCAGCGAGCGACATCAGCTTGGGTGGGCGAAAAAATTTACGATGACAGTCGGTGATCCAAAAAAGAGCGGGTATGTGCAATTACAAGGTGATAAATTTGTCAGGCAGTTAAAAAGGGGCCAAATTTATAGAGGACTCGAATAAAATTGGATAACACGAAGCATTCGTAAATTGCGTTAAATTCGTAGATCGTGTGTCACAGGAGACACTAACCGCCGTTTGGGTGATGGCGCGCTTTGATGAGCCAAGAAGATGAGCTCGGCCTGGCAGCGCGAGCGGGTACGGAGTTAGAGAGTATTGTTGAAGAAGATTGTGTCAAAAGTATCGAAAATCGGGATGAAGAACTAACCTTCCGGAAGTTGATCTGATGCGACAAGTGAGAGCGCCTCGTCCGGCGTTACCCGTGTCAACGGTGATGCAATATTCCTCCCCTTGAGCCAAAGTCTGCTGTATTCCCTCCTTGATCTTACACTGATCAGCCTTGCCGGTGGAAACGCTCTGTACGATGACGGGACTACCGGGCACTTCTTTGCCTCCGTACTTCACGTTGACCTTGTAACGTCCGCAGTCGTCCGGCAAGTAGGTCGCCTTGTACTTGCCCTCGCCGATGTTCTGGACCGTCACTTTTCGCGGCGATTCGTCCGGGCCCTGATACGAAACAACCGAGAAGAAAAAAAAACGGTGATCCACGTCTCGATGATCAATGAAAGAGATGATCACGGTAGGGGACTTACGAGAACTTGAACTTCTAGATCTCCGTAGCCAGCATTGGAGGTGTCGACGACGAAGTCAACGGGGAATGAAGCGGTGCAAACGGTGGCGACCCCGGGACCCGAAAGTACGACTTTATTAGGCTCGCAGGTGGGCAAAACTTTCACCTTGAATGGACTACCAGCGATATCTTCGCCGCCGTAAGTCACACCAACTTGAACGTTGCTCCCAGCCGGGGTAGGCTTGTAAGTGACCTCGTAAACGCCATCTCCGCGGCTCTCGATTTCTGGTTTGCTCATGTGACCCTTGTCCGTTTTGAGCTTAACGTCGAGGGTTGCCGGACCACAGGCGGACGTGTCGACCACAAATTTCGCCGGTACACCCTCGCGAACTTGATCCGGTTCGATACCCGATCCGTAAGCCGTCACGTCCTTAGCGTCGACACCAGCCTCTACCTGGACCGTAAAGGGCGAGCCCGGTATGTGCTTGTCGCCAAATTTTATGCCCACGTCGTAATCCCCCATCTCCGTGGGCACGTACTCCACGCTGCACGAACCGTCGTAATTGTCGACGCACGTCATTCGCGCCTCACTCGGACCTTCGATCGCGAGACCGAGACCGCCATTTCCAGCTTCTGTTAATTAACGCGTCAATAGAACTTTAGAGGAGAGCGTTTTTATAGTCCTGGATTGATACAAATAGATATTGGGAATGGATATTCGTAGGCCGGAAATTGGCAAGGCCCAAAAGGATTTTTCAGCTCCGATGAGTTTTGGAAGAGCATCGAAAAGTTTCGAACGAATATTGAGAAGGAATAGGCGATGGAAATGCGGTTTGGCATTTAGATTGGTAATTCGCAACAGGATCATCAAAGAGAATTGGCTCATGTGATCCGTGATTACATTTGTAGCTTTAAGGAGTATACTGACTGCTCGTTTCCACGGTGAACTTGTTGGGTTTGTTGACGAAGCCCTTTTCAAGGCCAGGACCGTAAGCTCGACACTTGGTGGGATCGCAAGCTCTTTTGACATTGACGGTGAAGGGTGATCCTGGTATGGGAACGTTGTCGTAGAGGATCTCGATCGTGTGACGACCTTCCTCGAATGGGGTGTAACTTATGCGGTAGGTTCCATCGCTCTGAGGCGTTATGATCTTTTCGGTTCTTCCACCGCTGGGATTGGTGATAGAACAAGCGACTTTTCCCTCGTCGCTCTTGTTCTTCGATACGGCTCTCGTATCGACCGTAAATTCGGCCGGGATGTTAACGTTCAGACCTGAAATCAAACGTAACGTATCGTTATCACCAAACGTTTCGAAAACATTGCCAAAGAGGTACCAATCGACCTTTGACTACACAGTCAAGAAATAAAATTCAACCACAAACGGAACGCAAAAAGGCTTTCGTGGCAAGAGAGCATGCTGAGTTGATTCCCTTCTCTTTCTACTAGAGATCCGTGATCGCGTTTAGAATTATCGAAACGCGAACAGAATTATCGAAACGGCAATCGTAAAACTCTCTAGAGCGAGCGGTTAGACACTGTCCTAGTAATACTGATTCGTTTGTTTTCGTTCGTTCATGATTTTTCAACGAGACGCTTTTTCATCATTTTTTTTTCTCACAATCAGGGTACAACAGTGATTGCGGAGTTGGCGGTTGTACGTCAGGCGTGGAAAAACAAACAGGGAAGTAAACCTCGTAATGATACTTCATGCTTAGGCACACCAAACGTAGCGAGGATACAACTGTGGCTTAATGAAACTCGAGCGTTTTACCACTCATCGATTAAGGGGCAATTTTATACATGCGTGTTTGATCGAAATTGTATTCCGACGAATTCGAAACACCGTCGAGTGAGAGTCAAAACGGACGTCGAGAATTCATCGCTCGATCGACCGGGATAATTGATAACGAAAATCCAGAAGGTATTATTTCACGGCAATTTCTCGAGTATTACATCGCCAAGATTTAACGTTTATAATTGAAAGTCGACCAGGAGGTAATCCGCATCTGGATTCATAACCAGCCGCATATCCATGCATTAAACAATCGGGGTCCTTCAGCGTAGGTCGGTAAAATATTGAAGATCCAGAAAGTAAAAAAAAAAAGGAGAACAAAATGAAGACCATTAAATAGAGCAACAACGAGGTGCGTCAGGCGTGCGACTCCTAACCGTGGGGCTGTATGCCGTTTCCGGTGACCTTGATCCTCGTAAGATCGGGCTCGTCGAGGATGATCGCTTGGAACGGCGAACCAGGTATGTGGCGATCGTTGAAGGTTATGTTGATCCCGTAATCGCCGTACTCGGTTGGTAAATAGGCAACGGAGCACGTGCCGTCGCCATTATCGCGACAATTGATGGCGGCCTCGCAGGGTCCCTCGACAGTAACGCCCAAGCCACCCTGGCCGGCACCACGAGTGTCTATCACGAATTCCGCTGGTTTGCACACCGTGCCCCGGTGTAGTCCCGGACCGGAAGCTCGCACCTTGGACGGATCGCTCCCGTGGACGCAATTCAAACGATATGGCGACGAGGATATCGGCTCACCGCCGAAACTGATCCCCAAAAGGTATTCACCCAGCTCGGTCGGTGTGAAGTTTACCACGTAACCGTCATGGCTCGGTATTACGTGGGCCTTTACGCGATTGCCGGATGGCGTTGTTATCGCGACCTGAATGTCCGCTGCTTTTCCGGCATCCTGCGTTATCACCCGGAACTGTTGGAGACTGTTGACCGGTGCGGCTACGATGATTTTTCATTTTTCTATCTCTTTTCTCTATGCTCACGTCTCTTTTGAAGCATTTCTCTCATCGGCTAAATATTCATCTTTCCGTCTCTTATTTCTCTACCTGTTTCATCCTCTTTGGTCTTTTGGGCTCCTAACGTGAAACGGATCGGGGTGCAAGAGAGAGAGAGAGAGAGGGATGCAATAGTCCTGGCGCCCAGCGCGAGCAAGAGAGATAAAGAGCGAGAGATGGGAGGGAAGAATATAGGTAGAGACTAATGTAAAATATTCGAAATCACCCTGGAGTTCGCTGCAAGCTCAGTCGGCAAAAATCGTTGCCGGCTGGATTTTTTCCCAGACCATTCGTATCTCGAGCCATCATAGAAACGAACTCTCTACACGTTTTGTAAAAACAGAACGTGTCTCCTTATTTTTTCGAAATATCATTTGTTCGGAGAGGAAAATTGAAATCTTCAAAAGTGGTGTCACTTTCGTGTCCGATGCAAGCCTTAATCGCGAGGTTATGGTAAATTCTCGTTTGACCTCCGACTCCCTGAATTTTGAAATTGCTTAGCTATTGAATAGCCGATCCAAAAAAAACCGAATTCATACATTTATAACTACTAAATGATATACCAGAGAATTCGAAAATAATTTATGAATCTTTCATCTGTCAAGAATTATGATCCCACAAATTTTCGAGTTTTACCAATTTTTAATATCCATCCAGTACTGCCTCAAAGTATCTGCACGAAGATCTCAGAATTATCAAGTTTTCGTCCATCCCCTAATATTAATTCGAAATTACAATAAATAACGCTCTAATTTCGTTACCAACAGAGCTTGCTTCCCCCCATCCTAGGGGAACTCTAATTTCGCGATTTTTCTACGATTCCCCATTCGCTCGTCGTGAACACGATCCTGCGAGTATGCAAAATCTAAAATCCTCATTTTTTCAGTTGTTCGATATTTTTTTTCGCTTCCTTCTCGTCATCGTCGAGCGTTGAATTGAGCATGGAAAGCAGAAGAAAAAATAAAACGTTACCCACGAGAACTACGGACCGTACAAATTTTCTCGATCATTCGTAACAAACGGGTAAATTACGAGCTACAATATAACGCGTATTTTTAGACCGGAGACTCTCCCGCTCTGAAAATAACGTTGCTCCGCACTCCAGGAAATTCTCCCTGGGCGATTCGGTTACGTTGGATATGCGAGGGTTATCGTCGTTTCGTGGATATCCCAAGAAAAAAAAATAATCATGTAACTGTAGAGATAGTCTTCAAATTCGAAGTAAAAAAAAAAAAATAAACTCCCCGTCAGTACAAAAATATGTATCTTTTTTTCGTGAAAAGAGAAAATCGTGCGAGTTCGTCGAGATCGCATTTAGTTACTCCCCCCTCGCCCCTTCTCGCTTTGACAGTCTTCTTCTCCTCTCTACAAATATTTTCGTATGCTGGCTCATTACCAAAATCTTTGAGCCAAACGCCGAAATAATCTCAACCCATACCGCGCTCGCAAGTTTGTAATCTTTGTTTTTCTTTCGAATCCGCTTCCTCTTATTCTCTGTTCTTGAACCCCCCCCCCCCCCCTCGAGTGTTTTCCATTGTCACGCAAGACTATGCTTCGAATTGAAAAAAGATTTAGGCTTGCATACAACTATTTCGGAGAACAAATTAAAATTGTCTGCTTTAAAATATTTTCACAGGGAAAGCTTTCTCTGCCCCTCTCGCTCTCCACTTTCTCCCTTTTTTAATTCGCTGTTACAACAATACCATAACCTTTCTAAGCTAATGAGCGAACGATCGAGGCAAGGCTCAAACGTCAAATATCCAGCAGCGTTATGTCTACTAATCAGCAGATAATTGGGGAAAATAGTCGACGAAAAATGTCTCTTAAGCCAGAATTAATAGAAAACGCAATTACATATCCTCGATTATTTCTACTATTGGCAACACTTTTACTATTATATTTATTTCTTCGTTATTTTAAAGTTGATTATTTTTATCGGTAAATGTATTTTTATTCGTTAACTATTATTATCGTTATTATTATGACCATGGAAACTCAAAATAGCCATAATAGTGATAAATAATAAAACCAACGGTTTTTTAAATAATGATCACGTCGTTATAATACGTGATCATTATTATCTTTTCTATCACTATTATTATTATTCTCATTGTAGTATGAACGATATTACGATTATTATAATTATAATAATTACTATTTTTATTGCTGTCGTTTTTTAATGATTATGCAATTACTTATATCGTTACGATTGCTATACTTACTCGGTTCAAGGCCATCGACTTTGATCTTGGATACATCGACGTGCGGCTGTACGTTGACCTTCAACGGGCAGTGAGGAACTTTAAGACCGCCATATTTGAGATTGACCGCGTAGAGACCAGGCTGAGGCGCGAAGTAATCAACGGTATACGTGCCGTCCTCGTTGTCAGTCAAGGATACGGGAAGGTCATGACCATCGGGAGCTGACATTGTAACATCAAGGTCACCGGGTCCGGCCTCCCGACAATCAACGTTGAAGTGCGTTGCGGCATTCGACTTGACGTCCTTTTCGAGTCCCGGTCCGAAGGCCGATACCATCGCTGGATTCAAGGGCGCCGTCACCTTGACTCTATAAGGCGATTTTTTCGTCGCTACGCCACCGTAGTTTACCTGGAAAATTAATATTTTGGTCGTTCCGTTAACAATTTGTTGATGCGACAGATGCAGTTGTTGCATTGCAAGGTTGCGAACCATGACGACGTGCTGCGAACCGGAAGTCGGCACGTAGCTCGCGAGAACGGTGCCGTCGTGTTTGTCCTCGAGATTCAGGGGAACCTCGCGACCCAATCCATCCTGAATGGCTACTTCGAGAGGCGCCTGGCCAGCTTTCTTCACGTCGATCGTAAACTGCGCCGCTTTGTCACGACCAATACCCTCTGACTGGATTCCAGGCCCGTAGACTTCGACCTGCCGAATGATACAGATGTCTACTACATTTTCTCATAATTAATTAAACAATTCAGGGCTTGATCCGGAAACCAAAAGAGCAGTAATGAAGGAAAAAAAAAAGTTTAAAAATCCGGTAGCAAACCACGAACGCGAAAAGAATTTTAAGATTGAAAAGAAAAAGAATAAAAAAATGTGAATGAAAATTTGAAAGATAGAAGCAGAATTTTACCTTGTTCGGATCGAAGTCGGATTTGGGTTGAATTTGCGCGATGTACGGTGACTTAGGTATATCCTCGTTGTCGCAGAGTATATGAACCGCGTATGATCCGGGGAGGGTCGGAAGATAGGAAACGTCGGCAGTGCCGTCCCCGTTGTCATCGCAATTAATTTTCGCTTTGGAGGGTCCCTCGATCGAGAAGCCAAGGGCTCCGGTCTCATCGTTCGTGTCGACCGTGAATCTTGCCGGATATCCTACAACGCCACCGTGAAGTCCCGGCCCGAAGACGCGGATGCTCGATTCTTTGTAAGGACCGACGTTCACCTCGAACGGTGACTTTGGCACTTCTTTGCCTCCGTAAGAAACCATGACGACATGTCTACCATCCTTGACGGGCAAATATTGGCACTCGTACGTGTTGGCGTCTTTCATCTTCATTCTGAAAAGTCCAATCATATTCTCATCAACCAAACGTGTCTTTACTTGAATAAATCAATTGAAAAAAAAAATAAAACGAAAATATTCTGCGATGTTAAGTCGCGGATTATTGAACGTCGACGAAATGTTCAATTTCCAGTACTCACTGCACGGGCAAATTAGAGCCTCCGGGACCAATGACTCGAACTTCCGGAACCCCCTCACCCGCGTCTTTGGTAACGATCGTAAAATCAGCGACGTCTTTCACCCTCACACCGGACGGTAACAAACCCCGTCCGTAAGCGCGACATTTCTTCGCGTCCGAAACTGGCGCCACGACTACACCCACGGGACTTCCGGGTATGAGTTTGCCAGCGAAGAATACATTCACTGAATGAAGACCCGTGATCGGCGACGCGTACTCGCATCTCCATACGTCCGGGGTTGTCTGACGCAGTTTCACCGGTACCGATGTCTTCGAGCTCTGTCGATTTTCAATTATTTTCATTATGCTATGTCAGGAAGTTCAAGTTTTAACGAATACGACACAAATCAAGTCTAACGTGACCGTTCCGACAATCGTTCGAATTTCGAGGCAACTAGAAATGAACAGGAAAGTCCAATGTATGAATGCGGAAAATGAAGATGAAAGGTAAATCTATGATTGCGATAAAACTCCTATCCAAACTTTAAACGCGTTTTTCGTCTCGACTTTTTTTCATTACTTTTTACCAAAATTGATTATATTTTTACTCGAAAAATTGGAGAGCAAAAGTTCAACATTTTCTTTCGATGACTCGAACGCAAAAAAAAACTAACAGAAAAAAAAATGATGATGACAAACATATTACTTTAAAACATGTTGCAATTCTAGTTCATTATGAGAATATCTTAAACACAATTCACTGGCACCGAATGAAAATATTAATAAATCTACATAATATTCTACATAAATATTCTGCATTGCTTTCCACGTAATTCGAAGGATGATCGAAAATGCGCAAATCTTCAACTTACGTGCTCGGAAATACTTAACGAAAGGAAAGAACCGTTCGGTATTTAACAAGGCTTCTCACCTGTGGGTCCAATATTATGACTTCCGGTACACCGCGTCCAGCACCTTTCGTGAATATATCGAAGTAAGTCGGACGATTTATGACGACTCCATCCGCTTGGAGACCCGGTCCGCTCGCGGTAACTTTGCTCGGATCACCGGGATGTCCTTCGATCATGACGGTGTATGGACTTTTTGGAATTTCCCGACCGGCGAAGAGTACTCGAATTCTGTGAGGACCCTCCGACTTTGGCGTATAAGCCACCGAGTACGTGAGATTGCGATCGTTGTTAAAGCGGATGTCCACCTGTCGAATATCATTCGGGAAAGAGATATCCATTAGCGATTGATGATTCGATCGAATTTTCCTTGAATTTTCAACGGGAAGTGCTGATCAGAATTTGAAGGAGGCACGACTAGTTTTTTTGGACTTCAAGAAAGAATAAAAAAATTGGTTTATGTAAAACTGTTCTGATTTAAGTGTTTCAGCAATTTCTATAACTTAGCAATTTTATTACGGAAAATCTGAGCTGTCAATATAGCTCGAATTTCGGCAAAAGATGCATAAGCGATTCGTTAATGTCATTACAAAATTTCCAATCCAAAAGATCGAATTTTCGTAAAAATCGTACCTCCGTAACGAAAAACATTGATAAAAATTTTACAAAGATATGTTGAATATTCCTTCGAGAACGCTTATACTTTAAAGGTTGCTGAAAAATGGATTTGTCCTTTGTTCGGGGTTTTTTAATTTAGCAAAGAGGACGTTTGACGATTGTTAAGGGGACTCGAACGTTTCATTGATCCATGTTGATAATTTTTTTCTCCGAACACAAGTGACCGGAAATCACGAGAAACTTGAGCATGTACATATTCCGAACGCATGTGCCTTTTAAGATACATATCTTTGAAAATTCATCACTGACATTCTCGATTATTCTCGTTTTTGGAATCCGCATTGTTATCTTTCGTTTATTTTTGTAACTACCGGTATCTTGGATCCTTTGGAGTCCTCAGCAATGACTTCGACGTTGCCCTTGCCTGCGGAGAATGTTTCAACGGTGAAGTTCGCGGGTGCACCAACAATGGGTCCCGTTGGCTCTATTCCAGGTCCATAAGCTCGCACTCTACACGTGGAAACGCCACGAAGAAAAAAAGAAGGAAAAAAGTATTATAAAATACGTATTAATTAAAACGGAAAAAAATGTAAGCTGCGATGGAAAGAATTTGCACTTTTCCTCCTCCGAAGATCTCACGAACTCGCAACTACGAGAATTAAATTGTTGTTTTTTTTTCTCGAGGCGGACACTGTTATAAAGCATTATTGGTGTGATTATAATTATACAGGAAGATACTGGACTAAGACGCTATTCGATACTACTGTACGACACGCGTATGAGCGTTGCTAACGACGAATTTTAGCGCGATGCTTGTTTTTCCTTTAAATCCATCCTTTTTCGTCCAAAATCGCGTTTGGGGTTAGCAAAAGTTTCAAACGTGATTAGACAATGCGGGCGTGTAAATTCCTTGTTTTATTAACTTTCCTTTCTTCTTTTCGTTGCCTCCAATGTCACCGCAGACAAGAAAAATTTGCGCCGGAGAGCAGTTTTTAAATATTCTTTTATCTTTGCGACTAAGCTTACGAAAGGAAACAAATGAATGAATAAGCAAAACAAAAATGGCAATTTGAATAACACAGCTAGAAGTTCGCCCGACTTACCGCGGTGGGGGAATGCTGCCACCGAAAAAAAAAAATCAAATAGAAATCTTCATTATTGAAGGTTCATGGGCACCGAAAACTTGCTGCTTTTTCTTTATATATTCTACTTCGTTCTAATTTATTCTACTGGTCGGATTGACGTTTTTATTTCCTCAACATTATTCCTTTAAATTTGTTATCACCCACAGATGATCCGTATATCCTCTGCTAAAGTAAATTACCTCAGGTTCGGGCTTGTTCGAATACGATGTCGAAATACGACATTTACAATTTTTGAAATTTTTCTTTTTGCCATGTGAACGAAGTTAATATAAAAAATGGCTGAACATTTATTCCCGAATTTTCGTTGTGTCAAAACAATCGCTAACGGAACGTGACCGCCCTCTCAGAAACCCATTCACCATTCACACAAAAACTTTTCGATATTCGATGCAAAATACGAGATTGATTTAGTTTTAAATCTGTTAGTTGATTTTTCATTAATTTTTTTTTTTGTATAGAAATTCTTCGTTGGAATTAGATTTAGAAATATCGATCATGGGTAATATAGAAAAGATATCTGTTGCTCGTAACCTCGAAATACAATCGTTGATACAAAACAACCCCAAGGTCCATTCCTTTTACGAAATTCTTCGCTTAAGGGGGTAAAATAAAGAATTTAAGATTGTACAAAAATCCGACATTATTCAAATTTAAATTAATCAAAGTTCGTATTTAACCTTCAATATAAATTAAAGGCCATTTAAGCTTTAATACAAATTAAAGTCTATTCAATAATTTTTAATTTCCTTTGATAATTATAAAGGGCAATTAAAAATAAAGTGTTTCATAGTTCTTGGAAAATGAACGCTTAAGGGGGTAAACTCAGAAGTAAAATCTTGTACTGGAGTTTCGTCGTATTTCAAATAGAAATCATTGAAATTGCGCTTCAGCGTATGGGCTATAAATATAGAATGACGTATTTTAGACTTTAGAAAAAACCATCCCTGGAGGGGTTAAAAATTGTATCAAGAAGAATTTCGAGTTCTGCGCGGACGAAATTCCGAACTAGTCAATGATAAAGCGTTTTTTTTTAATACTTTCTTCCAAATAGTTTTGGATTTTCGCAGCATACGCTCTTGTCAAAAAAAACTGTATAACCGTCACGATTGTGTATTAGTAGTGTGAGACGATCGAGATTCACCTGTTGGGGTTGGTACGAGCTCGCAGAGGTGCACCCGCTTTCAACTTCGCATTTGGATATTGTGAGAGATACGTCATCATTGACATCTCGTCGATGTTCGGATTGACCATTTCCTCGGGTTTGATCAGCTGTGAATTACGATGAAAAGGGTGTTATTATTGTCGATCGATTGCCCACTAGCTGATCGAAAATATAGGAATGGTAAAAATGATAATAATAACAATAGGAAATTCTTGGGCACACAAATCCTGAGCGATAAAAATCTGACTTTTCTGTCCGTCTGTTTGTTTGGTCCTGAATGATGGCAAAACGGCATGATCGATTTCAATATAATTTTACATTTTATAACGTGATTTAAACATTGAGCACTTTTAATTCAAAATATCTAATATTTTTCTAACGATAATATATGCTAAAGTAAAAGTAAGTTTGAATGATTTAAATTAATTTTAAGAATACACACAGGATTATTTTAATTACATAATATCATCATTAGAAAAAATATTAGATATTATAATGAAAATTATACTGTGTTTAAATCAATGTCATGAGCAAATACATGTACAGACAGAAAGCTGGATTGTCAGATTTATAATACGAGCTAAAATATAATAATTTGATCATTGTTCGTTCTAGTTTTTTCATGTTTTGTTTTCTGACAAGAGATTCAACGCGTATTAGACGGAGTAAATAAACGAAAAAGAAATTTGACTAATTTGAGACCAACGCATACGAAATTGGAAGTATAAGCTAGTCATTAATAATAATAATATTAAGGAGTTCATATAAATAATTCAAATAATTAATAACAAGAACAACTGGACGTAACATACCTGGGGAATGTTGAGCCAATCATCGGCCAAACCCATCGCCTCTGAGGCGTTCTGAACGGCATCATTGGGGTTCCAATCGGCCCAATCCGGGCACAAACCCGGTGCAACAGCATCAACGAGCGCACCAACCGCCCGTCCGTCGTTCCAATCAGACGTGAAGTTGTTGATCGGAAGATCCGGCACTTTCGACTGGATCCAGTGCATCAGTCTCTGCTTCGGGGTTGCACCTTTCTCGGTATCGTCGCCATCCTCGCCCTCCCACATCGGCATAGAGATTGAGTAGTGAAGGATTAGCGTCCATATCAGACCCAATATGAGTTTCAACTTGCAGTCGACGATGTCAGATGAGTCTACGCGAGATCAACAACAATGAAACAATCGTTTGAATCCTTGAATGAAATTGGCAGGTAGAAGAATCGTAGTAAATTTTTCAATTTTTTTCTCTAGGATTTGCAAAATTGCTTAGGCGGCTTATTTGGCAGTTTCAATGACGAAATACGAATTTTCTAACCAATTTATTTTTGCTGTCAGCCGAGCTGAAGAAATCTGATTTTTTTTTATCTTTCAAATCCGACGAACAATTTTTTTAATCTGACGTATATTAACCGATTTTTATGATGTTTTCTTCATTGGTAAGTACGCAATCTGGAGGTAGCGCGATCGAAAATTTGTGAGGTTATGACGATCTTCCACATGTCTAAAATTAACTGTGACGTAACCGATGTGAGGTTAGATTCGCAAAGTTCGCTTATGGAATGATAAGAAAGGTTTCAATTGAAAGTCACATAAGTTTGAACACCGATATCCTGATTCAGGATTTAGCATGCTTGCCTCCAAAACCCGGCTTCGTAGTTTCTAAGAAAAATAAATACGGTCGTGACGTAGCACCAGTTGTACACAGGCGTCAAAATACGACCGTTACGCGTGTGTTACGTGTCAGTACGGACTGTAGATCACGATTTGTTTCTCGATGAAAGGCGTCATAACTCTGCAGCTGAGAGGCGAATCCGAGACCGGCCGGTTTTCGACAGTTTCCCCATGCCCTCGTTAAATACGTATCGACTAGGAAAATCGCAAGGGGACACAAGGACATGGAAATATTACTTTGAAAATAAAAGAAGAAATATCGTGAGAACGAAAGATCAGAAAAATATGTTTTAATGTAAAAAACGCTGATGCTAGATTTTGTTTTTTCATTACCGCAAATTGCTAGGTATTATTGCGCATCTCTTCGATAATCGTATTGAAACCTCGCCCGCATTTGTGAATGAGAAGTTTTTTTCGAGGCTGAGTGCCAACTATTAAAAACCTGCGGTCATGAATTTTGAGGCTTTGACTGGATGCCATTATATCTATATACGTCGTTTCAAGCCAAAACTATCGTCAAAGATGTTTAAAATAGTCTCCATTCTCCTGTCGCTCTCTCTTTCTCTCTCACAGTCTCTTTACCGAGACACAAACCTTGGCCCCGATAAAACTCACAGAAATGAGAATACACACGACGCGTGAGAGCACATTTTCTTGGCAAGTGAGACGACAGTCAGACACACAGACGGACAGAAGAGCAAGATCGTCGAGAGCGCATCGGATTAGTCATCGTTCGATCATTTATTTATTTTTTCGCCGTTCGTGATACTTTGTTTATGGAAATCGATGAGAACGAGAGACGGAAAGAAAACGAGTCGAGAACAGCTGTTTTTTAAATCAACAACAAAAAACAGTTACTGCTTTGATGATTTTTACCAAGAAGGCCTATAAATAGTGCCCTATCGTTTTACAGAAGAGGGACGGACGGAGAGACTCGAATAAATGAAAAAAAAAAAAAAAACAAAAGAATTTACTCAGCCGATGAGAGCCCCTTGAATATCACGAGCATTCACGTATCAAATTTCGAAAAGTGGCAACGAGAGTCAACGAATCGTACTGCGCGTAACCAAACGAGCGCACTCAAGTCTCTAATCGAATTAACAAACAGTTTATCAATTAATGGATCATTTGGACCTTGAATAAAAAGCGAAAAGATGGGTTCAAAAAATACTTAATTTTCTAGTCTGTTTGCTTTATTACACTTTCAGCGAGCACTCCATCAACCATAATTTTTTAATTCTCGACGAAAACGCTCGGAGATAATTTACGATTATTTTCTCGAAGATGTTTCATCACGCCGAAATAATTTCAAGGCTTCTTGATACCGCTTATTCTTGTTTACGTTATTTTGAAAATCATACACCAAGCATCTTCCACTTTTCAATCCCATTTTTCGAACTGACTTAAACGCTTTTCATTTCAATCCAATGATGTTTAAATTTAATTCGAATATTCGATATTGTATTCGAATGAAATTTCGAAAAAGCGAATCGTCCATTTTTTTTTCACTGCGAAACCTGTCGTATTAAAAGAGAAATAATTTTTCCTCGAATCGACGTTATCGTCGAAGTTTTTTCTGTTTTTTATTATCGGCGATTTCGTTTTATCGTTTTTTTAATTCCTTTATTGCTGAATGATAGAAACGCCGAGACTTTCGTGTTTATTTGTCAGAGCAGCTCGAATGGTAACAGGACGCGGACGGTTACCTCCGATATGTCTTAGCCAACTTATGACGATAGGTCTTGGGTTCGAAACGTCGCGTAAATATGGTACAGTGGGACCTCGATTTTCAACCAGTTCGATATTTTTCTTTATTCCTCTTCATTTTTTTGGCACTTCGCCTCTTTTACTGATAAGACTTCTTTCGCTGGCGTCCGCAGTCCCCACAGTCCCCCAACACATAATCTCGAAAAAAACGTGTTTTTTTTTGTAAAGATATTTGTAAATACAATATACGAATACGAAAATTAGAATACGAGAACAAGAAATTTTATTTTTTTCAAAGGATAATTCGAAAAGTTTCAAGTATATTTAGATGGCTTGAATCCCCTTTGAAAAATCTACCAATAGGGTTTAGTACGCTGATCCACTTACCCAACCCATACTAACGGGGTAGGATAGGAATCCCGAACTTCGATTGACCAGCAGGCTCGAAATTCCGAAACTACAAATTTCCTAAAGATCATACCAACAAAAGCGTGAAATTTGTTTGGGTTTGTTTGAGTTCGTTAGTTTGATTTTTAACCCTTGATTTTAAACAAACCCAAACAAACCCAAAAATTTACAAAATTTGTAGTTTCGGAATATTCAAATTCGGGATTTTGAGCCTTCTGGTCATTCGAAGTTCGGGTTTCCTACCCCACACAATAAGTGTTCCTTCAGAATGATAGAAATTCGGGGTTTCACTGTACGCATATCGGGGAAGGGGGGAAGAAAAAAAAAGAATGATTTCTGCTGACACGACTGGGCATACACGAAGATCACCAAAAATAAAAATTACGTATGTAAATGCAATTAAAAAAAAAAACCTTCGACAAATTGATTCCCAGCGATAACGGTCTGCGAATATCCGACAAACTGATTACAGATTCGGTTTCGGAACGCTGCCTCGAAGAACCTTCTGGAAATTCATTCTCGCCCGTTCGCTGAATTTTTATTGGGACACATGTGTTGCGTTTGCGGAGGCGCCGAAATCGCTTAACGATAATAACTTAAAAAATTTCCCATCGTTTTCTCGTATCGAAATTAATTTGAAAAAAGAATTATTTAAATAAACAAAGTATCAGTTACAAGCGCACGGAAAATTCGTTTAAACGGTTTTCGATATGAATTAAAAATATCGATAAAGAATCAGAACAATTTTTTTTTTATTCGATTGGCTCTCACTTTTTTAATTCGAGTTTAATAATAATTTCTTTTTTTTTCAATTAACCGTTTTTTCTTTAATTCGAGTTTTCTTCATAACTTTTTTTCAATTTAATTCCCTGTTTCGTTTTTTTAATTTGAATGTTATTATTTAATTGCATTCTTTTCTAACAGAAAGACAAGTAAATGGGAATTTAAATCCAACGAATATATACGATAGGCGATTTAAAGAAAAATATTCGTGCATCGACCTTCATAATTTCTCCAACTGTAAAAATTCTCGATTCGTGGTGTTTTTACCGGAGAACAAAAAGAACAAAGATACGAAAGTCGATGAATAATCATAATTTAAAAAAAGAGCTGCTTTCCATAACCGTTGGAGTCCTTGATATAAGATTTTACTGGGCAAAGGCGATAAACGATCAATAAATAATTTCGAAAACTTGGCCAAGCAAGACGAAGCGATGGGAAAAAGTAGAACGAGTCAGCGTAACTGTAAAAAAACACTACGGACACTCTTACATTGTATCCCACGGTTTTTTCAATCACAAAAAAGCGAAAAAATACGAAATTTACGTACGTGCAAACTGTGCACGAAATTGAAAAAACGACAACGAATATTTATAATTCATGAATTAATAAACGTAAACAAATAAAATAATAAAAATAATAAAATACCCAATAAATGTAGATAAAATTGACTCCAGAACTGGTAATTACGTATCGATGATTAATTAATGCCCCCAAATAAAAAAGCCCCCAAATATGCCCCCAAATAAAGCTAATTAGGCGTTATCGAAAAACTAAAACTCATTTCATTCAGATATTGATTCATCGTTAAGACCAAGAATAAGTTACGACATTTCGAGTAGTTATCTGTTCCCTCTAATTGGATAATAAGATAATAAGTAATAAGTTCAACAAAGATAATTAAACAAACAAGATAATTAAACAATAATTAAACAATACAATTAATTGTATTGTTTAATTAAATATTGTATTGTTTAAATTTTAAATATTGCTCAATGCATTATTAATTTATCTAATAATCTGTTCAATAATTAGTTTAAACATTTCATTCAGTCGAATAATTATTAACTATTAATTATCTCAGTTGATTTCGTAATTGTTTATATATTGTGTTGTTTAATTATCTCTGTTTGGGTTTGTTTATTGTATTGTTTAAATATTGTATGGTTTAATTATCTCTGTTTGGGTTTGTTTATAGTATTGTTTAAACAATACAAAAAACAAATATAATTTGTAACAATATTTAACATTTAATAATTTGTAACATAATTTCTGACAATTATCAAGAAAATATAATTAGTAAATTATCTCTGTTTGGGTTTGTTTATTGTATTGTTTAAACAATACAATAAACAAACCCAAACAGAGATAATTAAACAATACAATATGTAAATAATTACGATATCAACTGAGATAATTAATAGTTAATAATTATTCGACTGAATGAAATGTTTAAACTAATTATCGAACAGATTATTAGATAAATTAATAATTCATTGATTTCGTCAATAATTTCTGACAATTATCAAGAAAATATACTTAGTAAATTAGTAATCTACTAGTTACAATGATAATCGGTATATGAGATCGGAAGAAAGCAAAAATATCTCGGAAAGAACGGTTATACTTGAAAATAAGTGAAGGTGTCATTTTCATTGACTCGTCGTGGGGGCAAGCCCGGACAAAAAAGTCTCATCGCGAATTATAAGTACAGAAAAGTGTTAGTCAGCGAGAGAGCGAAAGAAACGACAGGAGCGACGGCCCCACCGAGCGATTCATCCTGGCTATTTTAAGCAATTACCGCGAGCAACCAGTGACGTCACACGCATATACACAAACGTGAAGACACGTCGAGTAAGAAGAACGCGGTTTTTGCATGCGCTTACTCGCTACATATATAACGCCTATGTAATATCTCGACGCGTCTAGAAAACGAATGTTGAGAAATTGGAAGCCCTCGATCATCGCTTCCCTCGTCACTCGTGGATCACGTAGAACCGATAAATCCCTTTTTCACGCGCGTCAACTCGCTTACCCTTATCGCGCAACGTAACACTTCCTGCGTCGGGCATGAACATTTTTTTTAAACCGTAGAATATTCAGTTACGGGGAAAATCAATCTTTTTTGCTTTTTATCGTAGCGTGTTCTTTCAAAAATATGACAAAATGGGAAAAAATTGTAAAAATATTTTGCCGCTTAGAATTAAAAAATACAAAAATGTTTCCATTTACAAATGAAAAGTGTAGTAAATTATTTTGCCTTTTAGAACTAACATTTTTTTTTAATATTTTGCCTTTTAGGATTACAAAATATAAAAATTATTTTGCTAATTTAGAAAAATGACGGAGATACAGTTACAGTTATTTATATTGCTTTTTCTTTAAGCTTCTTAGCAGAAAATATTTTCGGTGAAAATAATACTTTTTATTTCCAAACGTGGTGGTATTTCGAAAATATTTCTTCCAAAATTTATTTAAACATTGCCGAATGTTTTTTTGTCTTTTTTTTTATTTCTGCCGTTTAATATAGTTCCACATTTTTTTCTTATTTTGCAAACGTAACACTCCTTATGATATTTTATATTAATTTTGCTATAAAAAAAATGTTTTTCAATATTATTGTCTTATTTTAAAATAATTATCCGTCACGGATTTGATGACTGTTAAATACTGTTGCTTCTTGTATTATTTTTTTGTATCGCGTTTACACATTTCTTTCTTTTTTTTTTGTCATTGGTTTTTTCAAAAAAAAATCTTTACACGAATCGACTTTAATGTATGTGGAGTAACATATCATTAATGAGCCCCCAAAAAAACTATTATGTGAATTTTGAAAAATGCACGAAACAGTTTATTTTTCCTACCTTACAGCTTATTTTTTGGGTCCCATCTTAATCGTACTCTGTACTGAATTTCGTTGAGATGATCCAAGAATTTTCGTCAAAAACCATTGTGAATTTAATTGAGTAATAATTTCAAGGAAATATGAGCTGCGTTTTATTATGAAAAGTGACGAGTGGACTTGTCATCGTCACTCAGGGACCTCGAGATTCTTCGAATCTTTCTTTACTCCAGTCCAGACATATCCTCTTGAACACTTCCGTTTCAACGCTCAGTTACGCGAGGGTGGCAACGGCGTTTCTTTTCTTCAATGAGACTACTCTAGCCTTCACCATTTAGCAAAGAAAAAAAATGATAATCGCGAAACTGAGAATCATATAGAAAAATCGACGTAACCTCGAAAATTATCGAAATCGATAGTACTTCATTTTTGATAATAATAATTTAACACGTTTATTACCAAAATTTCTCGGATAATTATTTTCTTATGATAAATATTATAATACTTAAATTTAACGTGTTTATCTATTTTAAGACTCAAAAAATTATAGATTTACTGTTGACTAAAAAATACGCGAGTATTACCTGCAATGAAGAAAAAACGAATTTGCGAATAAATCGAATATCTTTTTTTAACGATTGTTTCTTTTGTATCGAAAATGAATGTTGTGCTTGTTTGGGTTTGTTTAGGTTTGTTTCTTTTGTATCGAAAATAAATGTTGTGCTTGTTTGGGTTTGTTGAGGTTTGTTTCTTTTGTATCGAAAATAAATGTTGTGCTTGTTTGGGTTTGTTTAGGTTTGTTTCTTTTGTATCGAAAATAAATGTTGTGCTTGTTTGGGTTTGTTTAGGTTTGTTTCTTTTGTATCGAAAATAAATATTGTGCTTGTTTGGGTTTGTTTAGGGTTGTTTCTTTTGTATCGAAAATAAATGTTGCGCTTGTTTGGGTTTGTCCGGGTTTGTTTCTTTTGTATCGAAAATAAATGTTGTGATTATTATCGAACAAAGTAAAGCGTTGCACCCACCGGAAGTTTATTTCCTCGCGTACGATGCACTCGTGTATCACTTGACGCATCTCGAAATCTTAGCCATCCTGGACTCGTTCGAGATACGTATGCGCCACGGACAATACACGGATCTCGCGTTTCGCGTGTTTCACGAGAAAAATTATACCCTGGTAAAGGTGAGGTAAGTAATATGGTACTCGGGAGACTCGGAAAATGTTTGCAATGTTTGTCCAACGGATGCGTCTGCGTCGGCCGTTGTCACTTTCAATTGAAAGAAATGCGAAAAGAAAACTCCGATTTGTAGAAAAACAGGAAAGAAATGTACAAACAAAATACAAAAATATATACGAAGCAACAAAATTTAACAGTTATAAAATTCTTGATAGACAATTCATTTAAAGATGAGACAATCATATTAAAAAAAATTTAATGATGAATAATGAAATACCTTGAAAATATCGAATATCAAAATATCAGTTATTTTTAATAATGAATTAAAAAACGAAAACGAAGCAAAAATAACAGGAAAGAACAGAAAAAAGACGAAATAGGTTCGGCAAATAAAAAATAAATAAATAAATAACAATGTTTAAAAAATTAAAAAAAAACTAAAGAAAATCCTGACGAAAACGAAAAAGGTAAAGAATAAAATTGGAAAATTGAAGAATTAATCAAAAACGAAAAAGGCAAGAGAAAAGTTGAAGGATTAAATCGAAGAAAACAACAAATCTAACAATAAAAACCTTTGAAATGTTGGGGACTCGTTTTTTCATTCGCGATCAATTACGTCATTGTGAAAGCTGTCCACTGTCAGTGTTAAAAAAAAATAAAAGAAAATGCAATTATCGTCGCGTGTAACGTGATTTTTTTTTTTCGATATAACTGCGAAGTCCCGCGTTTCGTGAATCATTTTACATCGCCTACTAATTGCAATGATTATAACGGCTGACGTCCGGCTAGACGAATGCCACGGCGATTACGTCATCGACCAATCCATATGCACCCAAAATCACCTCCCCGATTCGTGCTCATTCACGCCCAGTTAAGAAATCGTCAGTGGGTAGATTTAAAGGTCGTTGACGCTCTGTATAAATCGATCTTCATTTTCTTCTCGTTACGTAAAAAAACAATTACTGTTTTCATACATTTTCTCTGAACAAGCTAACATTTTGCACAGACCTTCCGTTCAATATTTTCAGGGAATTCCTGAAAGGATTTTTCGCCACTAGCAATAATTATCGAGTTGTCGCAATTTTGATACATCTCCGGTGTAGTAAAAAGAAATCCATTATTTTCCGCAGTGAACTAATCACAAAACTGTCGCAAAAGTTTGTTTGGTACAAAATCTGATCTTTTTAACGCCATCTAGCATAATCCGATCTGACTTATACAACACGAGATACAGATAATTAAAGCCATTTATTGGAAAAATCATGGATTTTTTTTTACTACACCCAATATCGTACTGTGGTTCTACTGTACTAAACAAACCCAAACAGACCCTAACAGACGAAAAAAAATCGAAACATCCGAAACCGAAGCCACGACCGGAAATCGGCACGGATTGAAAAAATAAACTTTAAAAATCGATATTTTAAAAATTATTGTCAGTCGTAAAAAATTTTTTTAAATCTTATTTCAGAATATTAACAGAAAGTTTTGTGAAAAATGTCAACTTGATCGGAAGGGTAACGTTTCAGAACGTCACCGCTCGGAGTTTCAATTCGCCGGCAGTTTATTAGAGAAATAATTATTATTATTTATAAAATGGCTGATCGTCAACTACCTTTAAATTTTGTTATCGCATTTCCTGTAAATTTGGAAACGATCTGTCAACAGGTTCTGCATAATATCATTTCCATCGCAAATCGTCGCGAAAAAGATTTGATCATCTCGAGAAGTGAAAAAAGATAATTGAAGGAAGAATGTGTCTGGAATAGTCAGTTCGAGCATACGCTGCGTGATGTTTCGAAGCCCGTACGATCCGGCCGACGTTTGGCCAGTCTGACGCAAGCCTTCATTAAACGCTTGTCTCATCGGTATGACGAAGTGAATAAACATGGCACCTACAACATTTGCCGCATCTACTCTATCGAAAACGAAAATGAATTTTAAAAAAATACATCGTATGTTCTTTTTTTTCTGTTTTTTACAGTTTACAGTTTCTGTTTTGGACAGTTTCTTGATTCTAAATCCCTCTTAACCCCTCTAAACCCAAACAAACCCAAACAAACCCCTCCTCTTTCGCCACTCAAGCTGAAATTTTACACAAACTTTTTTTTTAACATTTTAAGAACAGCCTTAAAAAAATGTTCCGCGATTGGCTATAGTTTTCGAGATATCGAATTTTGAGCACATTTTGAAACAATAAACATTAAAATTCGATATCTCGAGTAATAATGGTACTAGCGAAAAATCCTTTTAGATGTTTTCTTAGAGCATCAAAAGCCAGGTCTGCGCAAAATTTCAGCGTCATCGGAGCAGAGTTTGAAATCTTATTCATAAACAATGAAATTCGATTTTTCGAACACTATTGCTAGTCGCGAAAAATTCTTTTAGGGATTCCCTTGCAACATTAAAATTCGCCAAAAATTCCCTAGCTTCGTGCAAAATTTCATCCTGATTGTTGGTGAAGTTTTTTCGGAATCTTGATCGACATTTTTAAAATTCAATATCTCGAAAACTTTTGGGAGTCGGCAAAAATACTATCGGAGATAGTATTTAAATATCGAAACGAAAGTCTGTGCAAAAATTTCAGCTGAATCGAAGGTGGAAGGTCTTCGAAACTTCAGCTGTTTTTTTTTCTTCGTTTGTTTTTATTTATTGGTCAGGAAAATGTGCAAAACCGCAAAAGACTGAAGTCAGTGTAATTCGAGCACGATGCGAGCGCGTTGTGCTAAGTAGCAGGAAAGAAAACGACGTTTGCGATATCTGTGGTGAAGCCCGTGCGAGTATCAACGGAAACCGCGTGAGGCTAAATAACGCGGTTTTCCATTTCTCGCCCGGCACTAGCCATAGTACGGACGTGGCGAATTCCCTACCGCGACAATTTAAGATCCTCAAGAATTTTGACACTCGCGGCTACTCGTTTCGAAAGCTCTCGTGCCTCCGAAGAGCCCCGAGCGTTTCACTCGCAAATGTCAGAGGACCATTCCGAAATCGTTACTTGCAATCCAATATGGTATCAGTATTTTAGTAATTTATTAAATGAATTTCACTTTTGGATATATAATTAATTATAAATATAATAATTTGTAAAAGAAATAAATATTACTTTTCGTTGTTTGTCATTGATACATTATGAAATAAAATTCGGGAATGAAAAATCGTTACTGTCAAACTCGATTAATCAATAATTATCACGAACTTTTATTTTCTATAAGCCACAAATTGTTCAAAAAAAAACTAAGAAATAATAAATAATTGTTATCCAATATTGTTGTATTATTATCCTTATTTTGCAATATTTCTAATTCATCGCAAAATGCAATAACGAAACGAAAAATAATTATTGCCAGATATCCTTATTATTATTCATACATATTCAATTATCAATATCGATATTGCGATATCAATAATTACCCTTGTTATGTTATAAGTATTATTATATAATTAATAATATAAATAATGAGCACGATCATTATTTAATACTTTAATTCATCATGTACTGTTTATTTTTGATGAATATACTAATTAGATTGCTTCTTATCATTTCACACTAACGATTGCTAGGATTTTTAACATTTTTCGATTAATATTCTTATTATTATTATTATTATTTATTTTTTTATTTTTTTTGGAGTCTGTGAATGCTAAATTGACGCACAACCAATAGAGCACCGTAAAGGTGCCCTATCGAGTGTGGGACTCGACGGTTATCAACCGCCCCTACCCGGCTGGCCTTGCGTGTTCTACAGACACGTCCCTTCCCTTGAAAACCGTGCTTCCGTTAAAAAACCCTTCCCTTAAATTATTATTATTATTATTATTATTAATATTTTTAATTATTTGGGCAGATTTCCCATTCGAAATGCGGCCAAATTGCGTATATCCTATAGTCTTATAAAACGTAATAACATTTCGGTTTAAGTTGAAGCCCAAAGCTATATATTGAGAAATAAAAAGTGCTATATCCTTTTTAACATTCATCGGCGGAACGCTCGAGTCTCCGCGAAAAGAGCTATTTGTTTTTTTCCGTTTCGAAGCACGCGGTTGATCGTCGGGTTGGTCTCGTGCGCAGGCTCGGAAGAGCAAGTGCGACGAAGCGAGAGGAAGACGGAAAAAGAGAGAGAGAGAGAGAGGG
The DNA here is from genome assembly GCA_030522765.1 of Ophioninae sp. B BG-2022a. Classification (NCBI taxonomy): domain Eukaryota; kingdom Metazoa; phylum Arthropoda; class Insecta; order Hymenoptera; family Ichneumonidae; species Ophioninae sp. B BG-2022a. The sequence goes on from JAPYZJ010000460.1 coordinate 29,444, forward strand.
AGAAAAAACCGTAGACACACGCACACACGTGCGCGCAATGATGCGATTCTCATCGAGAGACGAGCTTAGGAAGAGAAAGTGGTCGAAAACCTCGTGGCGGGACCAGGTGAAGGTCAACACATACATGCGCGCGCACACGAGCCCGTGTCTCCGGCATTGCGCTCGCAGAACGTCATCCTCGCGATTCCCGGCTCGATTCAAACTCCTAACCACTCACCCGACGTGTCAATGCAAGAAATTCAAAATATCAATATGAAACCCATATTACGAAACTTATTGAAAAAAAAGCCCTTAATGTCTTGAAATACAAAACAGGGACAAAGTAGCGATGTTTTTTTAAAATACTAATTTTATTAATATAATCGAATTAATGGTAATCAAGGTATCGAAATCAAAATTATGAAATCTGCTGGAAACGCAATATTTAAATAAGTAACGGATTTATGCTTTTGAAAATTTAGATAATTTGTAAGAATTTAATGTATTTTTGTTTCGTTGATAAAAACTGATAGTATTTTTCGTCAAATTTTAATAAACATCTCGAAAAGTACTTAATGCTCAGTTTTCGTGAATTTTTTTTTTCTTACACTACTCATAACAATAATAAACGTATACATAAATTTAAAAAATCATTAATTATGATTAATACGAAAATCGATAATTTTTTAATTTTTATCAATTTTACGGAAAGTATTTTCAGCTTAAGGGGAAGGTGTAACAAACATATTTACACACAAATTTTCCACTTTCCAATATCACTCTATAATAGAGTAATTGAAATCATTATTTTTCAAAAAATTCGTTGAAAAAGAATTGTTAACGAAATTTGAACTCGTATAAAAGACGATTTTTGTCTCCGGTTTATTTTCTACTCTTCTTTTCGCTTCTCCAAATGCAAGGGCGTTTCGGAGAAGCCCCGGCCAAATAATTCTTCCACACCAGACCGATTTCTATCCATATAATACGAAGATCCTTTTGCCCGGCTAAGTTTTCGTTTCGCCCGTCCTTGAATCTCTTCCACTGGCCAGACCGAATATCGGAACGTTCCACTCTTCGTTCGTCGGCCTCCAAACAAAATGTTAAACTCCCGCGCGTATATTTGTTTTTTGCCGATCGAAACTTCGTCGTATATACATAACGCAACTATCGCTGCAAAAGTCGTTCGAACCGGTCGTGCCGCGTCTGTGAACTAACCTATCGGAAAAAAAAATATTCCAACCGAACCAATTTTATAGAGTAATTCGACCGCAAATTTCTCGCCTATCTTTTTCGTCTTATTTCAAAATATACAAAATATATATCTCAAATTTTTCGTTAATTTTTTGTTTCGACATATTTCAAAATAAACGCGGAGCTCAAATTTGGCCAATTTTTTAAAAGATATTTGAGGATTTAAGCGTATCTCAAATGTTTCAACGATTTATTTTTTTCGTGTTATATTATAAAATTTTATTTTGTTCATGTTCAATACACGAACCGTCAATAACGATACGGGTTTTCCTCAGTTTCCCCGTGCCCTTCGCAAATGCGGTATAGTGTAGCGTAAGTCGACTGTGACCGCAATGGGGCTTAGGTTCTGGTGGGGTATTGAACAAAGAAGAAGATATGGTGGAATAGGGAAGAAAGATGGCGAAACAGAGAAGAAATGTGGAGGAAATTTAAATAGGGAGAGGAAACCGAAGGGACAGATAAAAAGCACTGACATCGTGTATCATTGAGGAAAACACAATTTAAAAAAAAAAAAGAAGAAAATTGTCGTAATCGTGACACAATATTCAGTCACATAACCCATCCCCTCTACGTCATTAAAGAACGTTATCGCGGAACGAAATAAAAATGTATCGTTAATTTTGTCGGTAGCGAGACTCGCGGTTTTTATTTCCCACTCTCAATCTTTATTTCCTTCCACCTCCTTCTTTCCGTCCTTCACAAATGCCCTTCAAATTGCCGAATAAAGTGATAAACGCACGAACTTTCGAGAGAATGGAAGTCCCTTAAGAGCATGACGAACATCGACATAACCTCACTAATTTTCGAAATCCGTTTTCTCAGCGTTAATTAAGTTTACGGCGAAAAATCGAGCATCAGCCTTTGTAGAATTCATAGAGACGGAAATCGATGCTTGAATTTTATGATACAAATGTTTCGTCCTTGAGAAATTGCGATTTAAAAATGTCGACTATCTCTCTCGCACTCTTGTGTCACGTGGTACGTCTTCGATACGTTCTTAAGTTTACGTCATTGAAATAACCTGCAACGCATCGCAGAGAGAATTTGAAGTGACGGGAAAAATCAGTCATAGGTTTCCGGATGACGAGATTTCGAAGGGGAAGAAAAGAAATAAATAGTGGTCGCGTTCGTACAAGTTCGTTATACCCGTGCACTTTAATCCAAACAGCCCTTCAGTCTATTTTTTCCATTTACTTGCACAGTTTTCGATACGTTTGCGAAAAATATAAATTTTGAGGTGACGTGACAATTTCAATAAATCGCTCAACGCTCGAGGTAACTCAAATTGAGTGAACTCGTTTACTAAATAAGTTTACATATCCAGTAAAACAGTCATTCAGATTGGACCGACTTTTTCTCTTCTTAACATTTTTTCTCATTAGTTATCAACAACGAGAACATTAAGGACGTGACTTGTTATTGAAAATTCCAAGAAACGTAAAAACATATTTTTTATTATCGAAACAAGCTGACAAAGAAAACATAAGTTTCGAGCCAATGTTATTTGTTTTGAGAAAAAGACAAACCTTTATTTTTAGTTCAGATCAACGTGCAAAGGTCTTCGAGAGATTTTTTCTAATTTCATTGATTAACGATATCCCTTCAGGAAAATTGAAACGCTACTTGATCAATATACAATAAATTCAACTGAAAATCCAGACGATTCGGCAATAGCCCTACTCATTACTTCGAAATGTATTTTTTTTTACACTTCCGTCTGGAAACGTTTTTCCCGTACTTTGCGTCCGTGAACGTGGATGTTTCAAGCTCTTTCGTTTTTTTCATCCCAAAATTCGTTTTATCGATTATAAAACTAAAGAAATCTGTTTTTCATACATTTTCGTATTGCTTTCTAGAAGACTCCTAACGAAAATCGTTTTGGCTCGTTCGATGAACAGTGAAGCCTAAATTAAAAGAACAGCGAATATAAGAGAGACCAAAAAAAAAATATTTCTCATTGAAGCGCAGCTCTCTGCATCCGGGTGCATCGGAAAGCTCGCGAAATTCGTCGGATCGATTTTCAGCGGTGTACGCGAGTCGCATGGTACTACTAGTCACCCGTGAGAGGCACCCTCCTCCGCTCGTCCATTCGCGAATATACAACGAACGAATTGACCGAATTTGAATGAAAAAGTGGGCGACAGTTGACCAGTTTTTTTCGAGGGATAAGTATGAAGATGTTTATACAGTTATGAGTGATGATACAACGGTGAACCTGGGGGATTCGTACTTACCTATGTTGACGATACGTATGCCCTCGTCGTCAAGGAATTTAAGGGCGACCGAGACGTTTTCGAGTTTTTGCGATCGGAAGTTTGGCTTTTTGTTGTGCTTCGGTAAACGCTGTTGGGCCAATACCTCGATGAGACTAACGAGCCCGAGACCGTCCGAAAGATCGGTCTCCAAATCGTTGATGTGCTTGTTCGCGACCTTGAGATGCTCGTTCGCCCATCGTGTAAAAGTATTCTGTTGTATCCTTTTCCACTCCGCGTCCTCCGCTAATTCACGCTCGATCATCTCGTCCTCCTCCTCCGGGGAGTTCTCGCTCTTGACTGACTTATCATTCTCATTCATCTTATCGGCCTGCTGTGCGCGTCGGGGGCGCGTGTTTTGCCGGGGAAAGGCGGCTTAGGATTGCCCCGCTATGGTTGGTTATTCGCTAACGTGGCGCACCCTGGAGTGCCGCGATGGAACTCGAACCAACGGAAAACAGCGAGCGAGAGAGAAAGAGAGAGAGAGAGGGAAGATACTTGAAGTGCGCGTCGAGCACCGATAGTCTATCCGCGAGCCTCTCGGACTCGAGTACGAAAAAAAAAGTTTTCGCTTTTCGATTGGCTGTGCAAAGGAGGGGTAACAAGGATCGAGATTATTTTTCGAGTGCTCACTTCCTCGTTTATTACTCTCTCCCTCTCTTAGTCACGATCTTAAATTTTTCCAACAAAAGCCCGTAGCGTCCTTCTCTTTCCGTTTCCGATCGAGTTACCGGCTCGAGCGTGACAGTCACTCGTCGTTGGTTTCTCGGTGTCACGTGACAGGTTTCGAATATGCGCGCGCGCTTCTTTCTGTCCGCTCGTTTCTTTTCTGTCGAACAGAAAAACAAAAACGACGAAAATCGGATTATTGTTCGTGGATCATGTTTGGTTTTTGGCGAAATTCGAAATATCATTTTAGCCCACGCGACTCAGCCTCGAGCGACTTTCGTAGAACCCGAATCTGCTGCGAATGATTCACCCTTGTCGTTATTGCCAAATTTAATCGCGAATCTACGTGAGAGATAAAACAAACCGCAATCTCACGACAATTGATAAGCGAACGTTGGGCGAGATCGAGAAATTTCGAAAGTCGAACTTTCTTGGGGCGAGATGCCAACGTATCTTAAAAATACTTTTTGAAAGTTGGAGCACGAGAATCTGACGTGAAATAAATTGGGAGAACCCGTGGAGTGCATCATTTTCGGTTCAATTCGTTTCTTGGACGAGTAAAAAATAGTTTTTTACTCGTCCACTGGTGATATTGGCGATACGTTGCTTTCTCGTTTCTACGTAACGAACGAACCAACTTTTGTTTTAGCTTTAACCATAAATAATAATAATAATAATAATGATATAATGATTATATCGGAAACCATAAATTGAAACGCACGCATATCATTTGTATTTCGAGGGAACGTTACGAGCGGGTAAACGCTCTCGTATCTAACAAGGTGGCCCATGACCGAGTACCAATTTCGATAATAAACATTGCCGTACGGCGTAGAGAGAGGAAACAAAACAACTGATTGGCGTAAATGTGTGTACGTCAAATCTTAATATAATTGCTATGGATTGAACACGCACACATGCACACCCATATATATATATATATATATATTTCTTTCGAAAATGATATTATTAATAAAGTAATGAATATTTGTTTATTTTAGAACTTTAACAAAGGACTTTCTGTTTGTTTTTTTCAGCTGATTGACTCCGCAGGTTCCCATCAATAAAGCACAGTGAAACAATATTGTCACGTATAAAATGCCCCTAAAAATTGTTCGATGCATTATGTCGCAAATGATGCAAATTGATCGGTGAATAAAATAATCTTGTAGATAAAATCCATAAGAAAAATATAATGATGGCGACAATGCACAAAAAGCATATTTTCATATATGAAATGAAGATAAAAAATCTGTCGATTGCCGAAATCTACGAAAATATATTTCAATCGTTAAAATAAAAAAGATCAAGATACCAATATCTAGAATCTCCTTAAAAAGAAGTTTTCAATAGATACGAAAAAAAACTTAAATATAAAATCCAGAAACAAACCCGTCTACAGAGGAATTAAAAAAAAATGTATCTCGTAATTTGGAGAACAAGTTTTTCCGGAATTAAATGTAAAAAAGCCAATGATACAATATTCGCTGGTAAGACTGCGCAGACACGAATCACCCCTTTTAGTCCGAGATGAAGATCGAAAATGTAAAACTTGATAAAATCTCGGCGCGATTCAGCATTTCAACCAGTAGGGGAGCAAAATATTCGCGAATTACCTGAAGTTACGACGGTCAGATCCAAATCTTATATTCCTTTCAGAAAGAAGAAAATCCTTGCGTTATGAAAAAATTGATAAGACTATTGGTTCGAACTTTCGAGCTCTTCCCCTGATCGCTACGCGGATCACTCGCCTCACTCGCGCACTCTCGCGAATTTCTTCGAAAAAATAAACAAACAGTTGGAGAAAACTTGAACTTTCGCGTCGCGATGAACTTTCGGCTTCGTGGTCAAAAAACGTTGGAAGTTTGAAGAGAGATATCGTGTTGTATCGTGTGTGGTTCACACACCGAGTAGTCGTCGCGGAGTCAAAAGCTGCTCTGAGACTTTGAGTTCTCCAAGAATAGTTCATCGTGTATCCCTCTCGGCGTTTGTAGCCCCCCGAGAGAGAGAGAGCGCGCACGCGTCCGTACACAAATTCGTACTTGTGTGTGCACACACGCGAGTGGGTATCTCGCGCTTCTTGCTCGTTTTTAACCCCTCAAGAATCGTGGATGGAGAGGAAAAGTGCCACGATTTCTATATATACGCGAACGACTAATATTCTCACAAACGAAAACGTCACGACCAAGCGTGTAACGCTCTTTCGCGCACCGCGCACTCTCCCATCCAAATTCAATCACTGACTCAAAACTTTCGTATTGTCCAACGAGTCATCGTCACAGGGTCAGAACCGAGAGCGCCAAAAAAGAGAAAACAAAAGCAACCGACGACTCGTCGCGACCGCGACAATTTTCTTCGTCAATGGAACGATCGAGGATTTGTGTTTTTGTTTTTCGTCGACTCTACGGGGACGAATCGTTGAAGGATTTCGAGGCTAAGAGAGAAAGAGAGGGCAGCACTGAAACGAGTGCGAAGGGGGCATGAAAAACTTTGATATTTAAGACATTTTCATGTTGCCGTTTTGAAATGCTTTGCTGGAGGTGTTATTGGAAAAAAAACGGTTTTTTGTTTGGGTTCCTGTGTGTCTCGTTATTCTGACATTATTAAAGGGTTAGGCTACTGTCAACGTTTCAAAAGATCGTTCGTTGCTTCGGATGACTCGAAATGAAGAGGAGCCTCCAACGGATCGTGCGAGTATCGCAGATTGAAGATAAACTTACGATTACGATAGAACTGCTAGTTACACTTTAAACGCGTTTTGCTCGAAACTTTTACCTGACAAAGAAACGAAAAGAAATCTAAATGGTTTTTATAACCGCAACACGCAAGTCAACAAATTTTCAGTCACGGCTTCGATAATATTATCTATTCGAAATGAAAAATCTTTTTTTCACCTTAATCGGGTTACTAAGATCGAGCACACCGTTGACCTATGCTGACGAAATAGTTTACAGCTGCCATAATTGTTAATAATTTTTAATAAAAACTGGTACCCTACTTTGTTAATGTATATATGAGAAATATATGAACTTTTTAATTAGTTTATTTATTTATTAAAACTTGGTTTTTCTGAGTCCTGAATTTGTTATTATTCTAGGATCTATGATCTCCGTAACTACTTTTTCCGGGAATGATGAATCCACATCCATATTGTTGCTCCAATGATAATTCTATCAGCGTCATGCATGATCCAAACGATCATTCGGAATCGGATCGGCACGTCGGCCGAGCGATCTGTAACTCACTGGTTTTGCTACTGCCGCCACGATTCGATCCACCTTTTTCCATAGAGTTTTCGTTAGAAGATCGGTTTATCTGCAATACGATGATAACCGATTGATCAACAGGTCGACCTACTAAGCGTCGCGTGTGAAAATATGAAGGAGCGTTTTAAGCGGATGGCAGGACGAAGAAGAGGGAGGGCGGGGCTAAACCGCAAGCGTTACCGTGCCCGAGCAACTTTGGAATAACTGACCGTATACGGCAGTCGGAGCTCTTTGCCTCGCCGTGCCGGGAGTTTCGCGGCGGGGACGTCGTACGTGCGGAAAAATGAAGAAAAAAAAGAAAAAATCGTCTCGATGAATCGAGGGCTGAGCCGTACGAGATGTTTCTCCTTCGGTGAACGCGTTTTCGCTTGAGCTTGACCAAAATGGGATATATCGAGGAGTGACACGCTAACCGGTCGCAAGCGCAGATTGCGAAAGCCGAAAAAAGAAAAAAACGACACCGTCTCGTCGCAAAGTACTTTTGTCTTTATGTGTATTAAAAAAAAAAAGAAAACTAATTGACTCGAGAACAAGAGTTCCTGTAACAAGTAACAATACCACAATGAGTGCATTACACGTGTACGTAAAAAATATTGGAATTATCCAACGCACTCGAAACTCCACCGAGAACAAAACTCCGCCCTTTTTGTACAAGAATAGATTTCATCCGTTGAATGATTCCTCTCGTATTCCTCGTCCTCGCCTGAATTCCAAAAATTGCGGTTATTACGACTGCGCCAATTGTACGGCTTTTCTCGCCGCTTCGTCAAGGTCGTTTTCCATGGTGAACGGCAACGTTGACTCCTCGAGAATCTTCCTTGCCTCCATCATGTTTGTGCCTGGACAATGATAATTCAACGATAACAATCAAGGCCAATGATACGCTAAGATAGGAAAAGCGGCAAGGATGTACATAATGCTAATTAATATTCTATATCCGATTTTCCGCTGATCCACCTGTCTGTGTATTACTCAATTACGTCGAAACGGCTTGACCGATTTCAATGAAATTTTACATTTCGATTTATTCCGAAATTTCTCGAACGCATAATTATTCAATTATAATGAAATACTTAATAGTAATATATAATAATTAATTAATCATTTACTTTATTATATAATTATTTCCTACATAAATATAATTTATTTTTCTGTAAAGTGCAAACCCCTTCCTTTAAGAAACTGCTATTGAAAAAATGTTCCCATAATTTTTACCTCCACTATATAGATTTGGAAAAAAAAAATTGTTTGCGCGTTGCTCAATATTTGATGAAAAACTTATATTAAAAATAAGGAAAAATTTTAACCGACAATTTCTCCTCGGAAAGTATATTCTAAAGATGCACCATGAATTCTTTCCAATTTTTTCGTGAATAATTGTGGTTGTGGTAGCGCGAAGACAAAAACGACCCAGGTTCACAGAATTTAGGTGCCATCAAGTATGTATATTTACTTATATCGTATAAATAAGGAATTGAGGTTAGGGCTTGAAAATGAAGCGATCTTTTACTGAAAAGATTGTATTATACGTTTACGAAAACGTATTGTGAGCGTTTTTTTCGTTCGCTATACTTTTGGGTGAATAGTACTAAACCCGGGTAATTGCGAGCCATGCAAGTGAGATAGAATTAAAAATTTCATGGGCATAACGCTACGTGTCACCAACCAGCTGTCAATATAGACTATTGCAATTTTTAAGAAAATTGCTAATGCGTTATACAGTAAAGAATAAATTTACCTTGCAGCCTCACGACTACCGGTTTCTTCATTCCCAGGCTCTTCGCGGCTCCGACAATTCCTCTCGCAATTGTTGCGCAATTTACGATACCCCCGAATATGTTGACGAAAATAGCCTTCGCCTTGGGATCTGAAATGACGGAAAAATTCCACGTGATAAAAAGCAAAGCGAATTACCGAAGCGCGATGTGACGAAGCCAACTTTTTTTATCGTCGCAAAATAAATTATTCATTCTATTATTTTGTTTTTCTTTTAATCTACGGAAACTGTACCTTCAGCGACTATCCGAAAAGCTTGAAAAACTTGATCTTCCGTAACGCTGCCGCCGACATCCAAGAAATTTGCCGGCTCCCCGCCGTTCAGCTTTATTATATCCATGGTGGCCATCGCCAAGCCGGCTCCGTTTACTGCGGAAACGTCGACAAACGTACTCGTATTTTATCTATCTCGGAACGATTGGCAGCACAAATTGAGAAAAACCCACTCGCATTCCATTGTCAATATTTATAACAATATACTCGAGAATGTTAAAAAAACAGTGATGGTTTGCGACGACAAAGAAATAATATAACAGTTTTACTAATCAAGATTCAAGTTATAGATAATATCTTTACACAACCAACTGCTCAATTAAGGAATCCCAATTGAAAGAAAAACTTGAAAAAACATAAACTTTTTTCGAAAATTATTCCGGTTTTGATTACACGAACAATGGAAAGACATATTATGTTTCTACTAACAAACCCAAACAGAACCAACCTAAACAAGCGATGTTTCCATCCATGCTTATGTAATTCAAGTTGTACTTCGAGGCAGCTACCTCAGCGGGATCCTTCTCAGTTAGATCTTCCATGTTGAAGATATCCTGCTGACGAAATTGTGCGTTATCGTCGAACGAAATTTTCGCATCGACCGCAACGACTTGCTTGTCCTCTGTCTCCACCAGCGGATTTATCTCAATTTGTAACGCATCTATGTCGACGAACAATCGCCAAAGATTTCTTAGCTCGTGCACCGCTTTCTCGTGCACGTGCGGGTCCACAAAACCCAAAAACGTGGCGACTTCGTTCGCGATCTTGTCGTCGATTCCGTAATATATATCGAGCGGAATGGTCTTTATAGCTTCAGGGTTTTTTTCGGCAACGGTCTCGATGTCCATGCCACCTGCGGGTGACGCTATCAGCACAGGACCGTTGTACTGGCGGTCCATCAGTATACAAACATAAGTTTCCCTCTTTATGGTAACGGACTCGGCTATCATAACTTTTTGAACAACTATTCCATCCTTGTGGGTTTGCTTCGTTATAAGACGATGGCCCAGCATGTTCTTCACAATGTCGAAGACAGCTTTTGGACTGGAGAAATGGTTAAATAAAGTGATCTCTATTATTTACTCGGGAACCTAAAATTTTGCAGATTTTTCTAGAGGATAACCATTCGATACTCGGTGATGTTTAGCCTAATTGCCATGAGCGATAGTGGAACGACGGAAGGACTCAATAGCACAGCAATCGAATAGAGTGATAGTACGTTAATAGGTTTTAGCTAGTATTGCAACACAGTAGCTAAGTTCGCATTGCTGGATATCTTGTAAGATAATCGTGAATACTTGTATGAATAAACATTCTTTCTAAAGGTAAAAAATCGATTATCAACAAAAGCAAATCAAGAATAGATTCACCTGAGTGTAAGAACGGTTCGACCACACAGGGGACAATTTTACTTTTTGATGAGGCTTTTTTTTGGAGATATTTGACTTGAGAATTAATTTAAAAAATAAGCCAGAATAAAATAGCCCGTAACAAAAATTCCGCTCACTCCTTTGTGAGGTGGACACCACCTTTGAAGCCATTGTCGAACCATCCTTTGCCTCGTCCTCCAGCCAACACCTGAGCCTTGATGACGTACTCGTCAACATCTGAGAAGTGCCATCATCCGCACAATTCCCATTCCAGAGAGACAGAGGTAGAAAAGATGAGAAACGTAATCGTCATGCCGATGGCCTCATGATAATCAGATACTTACGAAATTTATCGAGAGTCGAGGGTGCTTTGCCGAGATCGTCGACGATCGTGAAATTTTGTACAGAGACTCCGCAATCCTTAAGTAACTCTTTGCTCTGATACTCAAGGAGATTTAATTTGCGTGACGGCACGATACTCGCACGCGTCAAATTCTTCAATTCATTCGCTCGGCTGAGAAGCCTTCTCGATAGAAAAGCCGACATCGTTAACCTATCTTTACGTGAAAATTGAGACTTAAAAATGGAATTAAAAATGTACACAGCTCGGGTCAAAGTCCCGACGATAATACGGGCAGTGGTAAGGGAAAAAAGATAAGACGCGAACCGAAATGCAGAGCTCGGTCGAAAGTTTACTTTCCTTTATCGGCGTTACTTATTTTTCCTGTTTATCGTAATTTAAATTCCGAGCCGGCAGAACGAGTTTCTCGTGGAGGTTATATAGAGGTAAAGAGTTTGCAATCGGCGCGCAAAGGTCTCGATGATGTTGCGAAAAATTGACGTTTCGGTCAGACGGCGCTGCTATCGTCGGGGACCGATATGAGAATATTATTTCTATAACGTAGTGCTTTGTTATTGAATCAATATTTTTTATCGGAATATTTTGTTCACTTCTATCGTCCACAAAGGTGAACATTTATTTTGTTGCCAGTTGTATTACATAAGTAGCAAAATTTGTCATGCGTATTACCTCCGACTGGTAGCATTATTTTCTGTATGAATCATTTGTTAATCATTCATAGGTCACTGTAAGGACAATTGAGGCGGGAAAGATGGGTGAACTGCAGATACCCACGCATTTTTGAAATAGTTATTTTTTCAAGAAAATAGACATGCTTGTTGTTCTCTGTTGAACAATGAACAACCGCTATTACTCCTTTTGCCCTTTTGTTTGGTATAAATCTTACTACTACGTTTTTTCCTAAACGAACGACATTTTGGACATAATAGGACATAGCCGGTGTTCAACGTTCCAATAGAGCGGAACCATTCAACCTTTATGTTTAAGAAAAAAAGACGGTTTCAGACATCATTGGCGATCTGTAATTCGACCATTTCGTACTCATGGTCGTCCGATCAGTGTGACAGTTGGCCTTAATTTAAGTAACTTGTCAAACCCTTTTACTTTTTTTATTCCATGATGTACTCGACACTAAAGCATGGCAGTGGCGTTACGAGGCTCGTCTGTCTTTACGAGCCGGAAGTCCGTGAGAAATGATGCGCAGCGACCTCAAGCGAAAATGCAGTACATTCGAATCGATTTGTTTCATCTAAGTTTCCTCAATTCATCGGAACTCAGCGCAAAAGTGTCGCCCGTGCGAATCCGCGATTACTCTGCCAGTTTGCTTCGCGCATTTCTCTCCGCGTAATAATCGCTCGATTTTCATATTGTAATGTGAGTATAAACATATATATATGTGTGTGTTTATATATACATACCCATATGTATAAATATAGATATATACATACGTATACATGGCGTCGTCTCCGTTCAAACGAATTAACCGGAAATCGTGAATATAAATAAAAAAAGGAGTACTTGAGAAATATTTCGTCCTCCCGGTTCTCGGGAACGGGCGAAGGTTTGGAATTTCTGGAAGAGAGTCGGCGAATTTGTCCAGAGCGGGCACCTCTCATCCGGCACTTCTCATCAAAACAACTCCGAATCTCGTCGCTCTCTATAAACCTTCCTCTTCCCCCCTCTTTCTACTTCACGTAATCCTCGTACGGAAAAGCACACCATTCTAACCGTGTTTTCGGCGAAGCCAAAAAAAAATCTCCCCCTGACACTCATACCCCCGTTTTGATCAATCGAACGCACGTATACGCAGCATTCCCGGAACCTCTCACTCAGGAAGTTATTCGACAAAGCTCTCGCGAAGTACTCGGAAAAAAGCGAGGGAAAAAAAAATGAAAAATCTCGAATCTGCCACACACATGTTCTCATATTCCATCGCGACGTGTTAACCTCCAAATCTTCCGAATGTAACTCCTGAACGTTCCCCCGATCTCTTTGTGTTTTGTCGTTGACAATAGGACGCCCGAGTAGCGCGACGCGATGTCTGTTCACTACAAGTTCAAGTCCACCTTGGATTACGACACAGTGTCGTTCGATGGACTCCACATCTCTGTTGCTGATCTCAAGAAAGCTATTTTCCATCAAAAACGGATAGGCAAGAACACGGACTTCGATCTACAGATTACGAATGCCCAGACCAAGGAAGGTAAGTCTTTCTTCAGTACCTCTCCAGAATAACCTTTCCTCAGATCGTTAAGAATCCCTGATGAAAGATTTTTACCTAATGTGCTTAACTATTATAGCCTCTAGTAAACAGTGTCTTTTGGCTTTGCCGCAGATTACACGGATGACAATGCCCTCATAGCTAAGAATACGAGTCTGATAGTGGCTCGGGTGCCACTAACCGTACAACAAAAACGATCATGGGATCGAAACGAACAACCCACCTTTGCCAGCTCCAAAGAAGAATCCAATATGGGCAGATCGGTGGATCTTACGCGTTTGGACGGCTCGGAAGACGACAAAATTCGAGCTATGATGACTCAGTCTACACAAGACTACGATCCATCAAAGTGAGTCATTGCGATACAGCTTTCTACTTGCTTTGCCATTCGTCCATCAGGTTGGAAGTATCCCTTGAAAATCGTATAACTGAAGTTTTACTGTAGATAATAAAAATCGTTTATCTCCACTCTCCTAACTAACAGTCCTATACCGACATGAACATGGATATCATTAGTTGATTATTGAACGTCGTCAATCGGACTTCTAGAGAATTTCATGATAGTCTGGCTGGGTCGTTTCTACCTTGCGCGAAAAACGTTTAGCATAAAGATATCTGTCCGATGGGAATTACACAATGACATAACCTGATTTGGTCACAATAAATGATGTTCGAATAGTCAATGCTTAATTCAGAAAATGGCAACCAGTTTAAAACAATGATAAAAGTACAATGCCTAAGAAAGAGACTTTTTTTTACCAAAAACGATGAAAATAATGTTGAATTTTGTTGTGTGCCATCCAAAATGTTAGATGTGATACTTTAGGAGACAAAATAGTAATATAATGTAGCGGTTAAAGTATCGTTCAAAGCCAAAGTCTATCAGATAATAATTGAAAGCCGTTAGATGGGTCGACTTTATCCATTTATATTTAGCTTCGAAGGATTGTTTTCATTGATTATCGATCGAATTAATTTATAGATTATAATTTTGTAAATTCAATTGATATTATTGCGTTCGTTGAAATCGTTTGACATTCTCGTGTAAGAAAAGTCCCTGTTCTCCACAGTTATATGAAGATCAGAGGTGCTAATCAAACCGGCGAGGTACCGCCAAACTATCGATGCTACAAATGTCACCAGCCGGGTCACTGGATAAAAAACTGTCCATCCGGGGTTGACAGAGAGCCTATCGAGATCAAGAAGAGCACGGGTATACCGAGAAGTTTCATGGTACCCGTAGAAGGTCCGTTAGTACCGGGAGCTATGATGACTCCTACCGGGCAATACGCGGTACCCGCTATTGATCAGTGAGTAACGGAATTAACTTTCATTGGCCAAACGATATTCTGTGTTGCTTCATAGTTTGTGCATCGGCGTCTTTTGTATTGTTTCTCGTTGCTTTCCTTGTTACAGCCAAGCGTACAAAGAGGGTAAAAAGGAGCGCCCACCGTTTGCTCAAGATCCCGAGCCGATTATTGAAAAGCCGGAGATCCCGGAAGATCTGTTGTGCAACATTTGCAAAGATTTGCACACGGACGCCGTTATGATACCATGCTGCGGCAACACATTCTGCGATGAGTGTGAGTATTTCAAAATGTTTTTCATTTATCGCTCGATGTCAAATCGCACATCTGCTAATAATACTAGTAGATCGATCAAGATGGCAATGAATTAGCGCAGATATCACGATGTCAGAGATGAGCTGGTAAATCCATAAAACTATCTAGCAATGCATACAATATTTAATCAAGCCGCGCAAATGACAGTATCCCAATTGATGAATTGTGTCGAACCATGAAAATATTAGTAAATTAATGAGTGTACTAGATAATTGTCGAAAAATAATAGGAAATTGTAAAAATTGGTAAAATAATGAATTACAAAAAACATTGGTCGAACTTGTAGTGAATCGTTTAAAAGCAGACAGTTATTCGGCTTCATTATACACTCAAAATTGACCAATACCAGCGGAACAAGTAATGGTAAATCAATTGATAAAAACACCGATACATTATCAGAATTTTCATCGGATTAGAAAAAACATAAATTATTTGAAAAATGCCAGTAAATCATTTGTTTGGGAATCGCCAATCCAACAAATATGCTCACGTATATCTTTTTTGCTGTTTTCAATATCAAATCACGGTACTTCGGCGAGAGTGAAATGTCTAATTGCGAGAATTGAACGATGATGCAATTTATATCAATGATTGCCATGTGGTTTCAGGTATACGAACATTTTTGCTCGAATCCGAGGAGCATGAGTGTCCAGACTGCAACGAGAAGGATGTCTCGCCGGAGACTCTCATGCCAAATCGTTTTCTCCGAAATGCCGTGATGAATTTCAAGAACGAGACGGGCTACGTTAAGCGACAGATTTACAGGCCCGCCCTTCAGTCGAGCCAGCAGCAGACTTCGCACCAGAGTTCCCTGAAAACGGAAAAACCAAGGATCGAGCAACAACCAGCGATGGTCCCTGCCACGTCACAGGAATCGAATCAAGTGCCTGGAGGAGCGCCAGGTCTTCAAGTTGGTGCAACTGTCACCAGTCACGCGACGGCAGCAAATTCACCGGACGATCCTACGTGTATCATTGAACCCCCGATACAGCAGCAGTTCGAAGAACCCATGGTGACCTCCATCTTAACCGGTAAAGTATCGCTACGACCGACTGACGAAGGAAAACAAAGAATGAAAAAGTACGAGAGAAAAGAAATAACTGCGCACGTGTCTTCAAAACTCGCATTCTTTGCTCAAAAGATTTTTTATTTGGAACCGACAATTCGTCCCAATTTCACCCTCGATTCGATCCTCAACGTTTTCCGAGTGATCCTTTTCATACAACGTTCGCCCAACGTCGAGAATTGAAAGATGGATGCTACATCCACGTACGAAAAACACTCCATCAGCAGCTTCTGGCACAGCTCGTAACGAACACCCTTAATGTTGATACATTATCAATCAAAAACAAAAACCGCCTGTAAGCAGATTCGACAAATTTTCTGGCTATATTCCATTAGATTTGCCTTTGCACAAATCGCTTCGTTTTCGTGACACAGATGTCGAAAATTATTAAACGTAGCCAAAAATCAAAATTTTCTATGCTGATCAACTGAGAAACAGACTTATAAGTGAGGTGAAAGATGTCTCGGTCCGCAAGTGTTCCCCTATCCATCTGCGTGCTTTTTTAAGTCACCTGGAGATACGACAAAAACATGGGACGCTTGCGTGTTCTTTTGAGTCACTTTTGAGACTTAACCCAAACAAACTCGAATGGATATATTCGTTGGTGTTTCCATAAAGTATGGAGAATGCACTTTTACAATATACTACAAAAAGACATTCCTATAGCAATCACAGATATACACAGTGGGTAAAACAATATTTGCACACTCCGATCTTTTGTTATGACTGTTTGAAAGTAATATAAATACACGTGCCATTTTTTACGATAGATCTATTTAATAATAGAATCTAGAATAATACGCGCCGATTGTTTTGGGAAAAAAGAAGATAATGACGTGTATCGATAACTTCCGCAAAATGAAATCATCAAAAGTAAGCGTTATGTGCAGAAACATTTTTTTACGTACTGTATGTTCGTGATTGTGTGTATTACAGTCCGTTTTACAAGAGTATGTCTGCAAAAATGCATAATCAATTTGGGCGAAAAAAGTAGAAAAAAAACACGCACACACACTACCTGATATAATCTGGCTTTATTATTGATAAGTGGTCCAGTCACCTTCACTGTTAATAATCACTTGGCATCGATCAGGTACACTTTCCATTAATTTTATTGTATAGTCTGAAACAGCCTTACAGGTGCAACTTTATCGGGTGCGTCACGGTCGCTGGATGAGCGTAGGTGAACCGGATACGATTGATGGCCCGATGTGCTCAAAAAGAAGCTTCGCCTGAAATAATATTTCAAACGCGGTCTAAATTTTGTTTTGCCCACATACATTTTTTACACAAAGCATCTTGATGAAACGTCCCACGCTACCTGGTCGCTTTTGCATCGACCCTCTAACGGTTTTAGGAAAAATGTCCACGCCTTCATCAAACATACTGTCAGCTATTCAATGAAAATATCACTTATTATTTTTGCTTCTGACAATTTATTTTCCAACCACTATTACAAACTGGGAAAAATCGAAAATTAAACGATAATTAAATGATCTTTATCAGGCCGCGAAATTAGCTAAAAAACAACCAGCCAATAAAAACCCTTGATACTTCACTTTCTCCAAAGACGTTTGACGTTCGGAACGAAATGTTTGATTTTAGTCGCTTTTGGATAGACGACAAGTGGGGACGCTTTTAGTTCCCAAAATGTCTCGGAACGGAATGAGAAACGAACGTGCTAAATCCCGTTTTCAAATCCGTTCTTCACTGTTTCCAATGATAGCTTTCATTGCTTATGTCTTTCTTTATGCTTCCGTGAGACGGGAACAAAGCGGGATTGATTTTATCCGGAACTGTCAACCCTCCCAGAAAAAAAAGCTCTGCGGGTTACCGACCGAGCGACCTTCGGAAACGACAGCTGCACTGTGTGACATGCGCGTGCAAGAGAGATAGCTGTAATTTTGGGAAAGATAGCTTAAAGATGCGTAACATTGAGAATTAAAAAAATTATCGAGCTTCACGCCAATAAATTCCATGTGGCATAAAGCTTCTTTTTTATTTTGAAAAAATTGCAATGATCTTAAAGAAAATTGTTCGAACATTTGTGAGGTTATGTTAACCTTTTACATGCTCATTATGCTCAATCAAGCTTTTCTCTAATCCGTCTCGTGTGTTTATGTATATAAATACGCAGTTACAAAAATATATCTATATACAAAGTGCGAAATATCCAAGCTACAAGGGTGACCCGTAGCGCCATCTTGAATTCTTTCTAGCGCTCTTTGAGCGCGTATGTGCATACATACGCGTAAAAGTTCTATATGTATATTTTCCCCATCAGTACATAACCTACCTCTCACGAAGGAGGAAAAGATTTGCGAAATGCGGAATAATGCAGGATAAAGTAACAACCGGGAATCGCAGAAAAGGAGAATTCAAAGTGAGAATCGTCGATATATTGGGAAATGCGACGCGACATAATGACAGAATTTTATCGATTCGGCGTTACTTTCCCGTGACCACAACTGCCTGTTTTTATTTACAATGTGTGGGTGTATGATTTATTTTGCGCGTTTTTTTCACCTCACAGGGCCGCTTGAATCTCCCTCAGATACAGAGGTGCGCTGCGACTCCTTGACGAAATTGACGACCGACGAAGAAACGGAAGTACCTCCGCCACCTGGCACCGAACCGCTGTTGCCTATACCATCACTCGGACAGAACTCGCCGGAGAAGGAGTTGGGACGGGAGGACGATAAGCCCGAGGAGCCACGTGATCAGGACGATGATTATTCGGACGATCAAAGGCCTCGCGAACGCAGGCGAAGTTTCAGCAAAGATAATCATCGTGAGAGGTACGAGAAAGAATAAAAATGGTATGGTGAGAGAAAGAGTAAACAAGATTCACCGCAGCAGTTTTGAAAATATGTTTACGTTAGTACGTAAAAAGTGTTTGAATACATTTTTCCATTACAATTCCCTCTCCTCAAATCCCTGAACAATGCTTTTTGTTTCCATATTGATTTAATTATTTTGTAAGACTAAAACAAAATATGGAATCAGTTATAATGCCTTTATCACTAGAAACTGTTGTCTCCTGGCTCTGGAGTGCTTGTACTATCACAATAATGAAACAGTGATCAGAAAGTCCCTTGGCTGTTGAAACCAGCTTAATCATAAAGATGAACCGTTCAACAATTGTTCATGATTCAACAGGAGGGATGATCATGGCCACAGATTTGGAAATTTGCGTACGTTAAATCGAAGGAGATCCCTATCGCCGAGGCATTCACAGCGCGGGGACTACCAGTCCCACGGCGCTCCCTCACCCCATCACATGAATCACCCAGGCTCTAAGAGCTACCAAGACTTGCCACCTGGCAACAGTCGCTATCACTACTGCGCAGATCAGAGGGACATCAGGAGGTCGACGGAAGAACGGCCTGGAACACCCACGGTGAGGCTCGACTATCTACTTCAAACTATTATTGAACTGAATTTTGTTAGCACCTTCAATAAAGTTAAAGCTTATGTGTTTAAATAAAAAAAAAAAACAATTTGTCTCATATCAACACGAAATCTTTTTTTTTATGTGATAACGCATTTCCATCTTGAGAGAGCACTAAGGCTCACTGAAATATTAAATTATGTTTTTCGATTACGGTAGTAATCTATACCTAGTAAACCTCGAAGTTATACTTAGAATCAATTTTGACTATCATCTTTGATTTGCGAATGTTTCTTTAAACATGAGATTACGAATTAAGCAAATACAAATAACAGTGAAATATACATTACTATTTATGAAAATTGCATCAAGATATATTAGGTTAATTCTTCAGATATCTTCTTTTTTACAGTCACCTTTTTAAAGAACCTAAAATAAGCCGACATTCGTTTTGGAAATGTTGGGTTTGTTTGGGTTACTACCGAAAGCGCATATCGCCGATCGATCTGAAATTTGATATAACAACGTATTTTGACCTCCGTATCACGAATATCGTAACGACAATAGGCGCAAACGCCATTTTGAATATGAAAAACGAAGGAGAACCTCTTTTTGTTCGGTGTGCGCGATCGCGCATTCCTAACCGATTTTCACTATTTTATCTTTTACAATAACAATGTGTGTGCCGGTACAAAAATATTCGCCCACGTGCGAATGTTTTTTTTTCTGATATCACATTTCAACATCTTACATGCCAAACAAATTTCCATTGAAAATACAGAAAAAAATAGCGATAATAGAGGTTCTACAATGAAATAAAAATATTGAATAGAACAATGGACCATCATTTTGCAAGGTTGTCGACAATAGCGAGAAGTAATATTTTGGCCATGTTGACGAGACAGATCGACGAGCCTCACCTGCACGCTCCTACGCAGAGCCAACAGGCGCCGCTCTTGCCGTATCCACCGGGCGAGGAGCGTCTCCCGGGCCAGTCGCAGGCACCACCGCAGCCCCCGAACTACAACCAACCGCCGCCAAATCTGCCGCCCCACAATGCGCTGTTGCCGGATCCCTTCATGGCGCATAGGATACCGATGTATCCACAGCATCAGAGCGGTCCGCACTACGGTCCACCAAGATACGACAGGCCACCGTATCAACAGTCGGGTTACAGGGGAGCCCAGATACCCCGGAATTATAACGGACCGCCCCGGCCAATGCGGGGGATGCATCACAGTGAGTTCGATCACGTCAAAATAAACGCTAAACACGCGTATACGCTTATCAATCAATTGATCGATCAGTGAATCCTAATTCACTTGAAAGTATAAAAAATGAAAATTGGTCTCAAAAACATTCGAGACACTGAAATATTGCTTGATGAATCTTACAAAATCATAAAAAGTCTTAAAACATTTAAAGACTGCATCAGCAGTGTTGATGATATTTATGATCGAATGTTATAGTATAGGTTGAGTACAGGTTTCCGTTTTTCGACATTTGTTAGGTCAAAGACTTTTTTACTCATTTGTTCTGCGATTAAACTTTGTCTATTTGTCTAATTAGTCGAAATTTGTCTATTATTTCAGTGGGATATAGGGGAGTTCAACCTCCACCTTCAGGAATGGGAAGAACTATACACAATGGGAATCCTCCTGGGTATGTTTGTACTGAATTGAAAAATATTCGCAAAGCGTAGAATTGGAGCAGAGAATAGTACTAAAAAATGAGTTACATACCAAGATAAAAGATGATCGACTAAGCGTAATTCAATCCGTTCGATCGTACAGTGTAATCGTCGATCCCCTGGAGGCATTCGAGCGCATGCTGCGAGAGAAGGACGAGCGCGATCGTCGCCTCGGCAAGCATCGCAGGCGCAGTCGTACCCGCTCTAGATCGCGAAGCTACACTAGATCTCGTTCGCGCTCGTTTGGGCGTAGATCGCCGTTACCACCGCGCATCAGTCGATCTCGCAGTCCACCGCCAAAGAGACGATCTTCGCGATCGCCTCCGCCTCTCAGACAACGAAGTCGTACACCCAAGCGAAGATCACGAAGCGGCAGCTTCTCGATCAGCAGGTAATCCGCATAGGATAAATCTGAATATTCACAAGCTTTTGGGATTTAATATCCTTCGACGAAACATTAATCTTGTTTTTTTTTATTGTTCTAAGATCAAGATCGTACTCTCGCAGTCAATCTCCACGGGGCTCTATCTCCCGTGACAGAGACCGAGATCGCGAGCGTGACAGAGAACGCGACAGGGAGCGAGATCGCGAGAGGGAAAGGGATTTGCCACCTCGATACAGATCTCCTATTAGATCTCCGCCGAGGTGAGACCGCGAGTTATTAATACAAATAAAATAATTTTAATAATTGAATTTTAATTCTTAAATAAATTCGATAAAATTGTAGTTGGATATGCTGTGTAGAAATTTCATACGATATTGGATAAGAATATGATTATCACATTATTATAATTTCTTTTTATCACTATATTATTATTGTGAGATCCTTGGATTTTTCACGTTTATATTTCACGTTGCGTCTCATAAAACCAAGTTTTCATGTACGTTAAATTATTGTGCTTCAACGTATTACGAACTTTTTTTCAATTGATAAAGATCCATTATAAGCTTGAAGTTTTTCAATGAAACGACATTTTTCCATCCGTTATTATATACTTTGATTAAACCCGGTGGTTGGCGTTCCCATTGCAGATTTCACCGTGATCGTGAACGCGAGAGGCCGAGATCTCGGGAGCCGCGTGATCCACCAGGTGGCAATTATAATAGTTACTACAACGATTCTCCGGCTCACGATTATGGTTTCCGGGATCGTGATCGCGACTTGCCACCGCCGCCATTGCCGAGAGAACGGCCGATCGGCCCGCCGCGTTATCCGCCACGCAATCACTCATCCCAGCACAATATACCACCGTTGTTGCCTCATCTAGCGCCGGTCGGCGGCGGCGGCGGCAGCGGCGGAGGTTCTTCGCATCCACCGCCGCTAATGTCATTGGGACCTCCACAACCGGACAGGAAAGACTATTATGATTCCTACAACAGGTATTTTCGCCACAATAGTACTTTGATGATGATTCGTGTACACACGTTGACCAAAACTGAACAAAAAACAAACGAAAATTATGATACGAAAGAGAAGAACAGTTGGCTGTTTGTCATCGTCGCTAGGAATATCGCTGTCCCGGAATTTCCCGGTCGCGATCGACTATTCTCTGCGACAGTTTCCGGTCTATATTCTTTTTTTTTCTTCTCCACGCTCCGATGCCAAATACGCTCGTACTTCCGGGACACCGATAAGCGATTTGCCATATCATTCTATCTCTTCGTCTGTGTGTACTCACACGTACGGATTCTCATTTCTCAAACCCTGGCTCGCCCTACCCCTACCTCCGAAAGAACGGCACACAGGTATCGCCGTTTACGTCGTTTCACGTAGCCTTATTTCACTCTACTTTTGGTTGTTACTGTTATTTTTTACTTTATATATATATATATATATATATGTATGTATGCATGTATGTATATATAGGGGAAAGTTGTCACCCTTCGTACACTTTTTATATTTTAATTTTTTTCTCTGTGATTTATTGTCATAATTATGTAGTTTCTGCACCAAAATGTAACACATATATTATAGTTTGTAACAAAAAAAGTTTGAAACTATTATGTCGAAAGGTTAAAGGGTTATAGCCCTTTTTCTACGATAAGACATCTGCACGAATGTACCCCACGTGTGGGGTACTTCCGTACAGTAGGTAAAATTTTGTTATTGTGCTGTTTGAACGATAACGTGATTTTTATATTATCCCAATTCTTATATCTATCTTTACCCTCTTCTAGTTCTGCACAAAAAGTAAAAAAATAACATGTTATAATTAATAAAACAAGTACATTATGAAATCTGAACTAAGTAAAAGGTTTCCAATCGATATTAAATAAAAAGTCCCGTAATTATTGCATGCCCATAGCAAATTTTAACAGATAAGTACAGTATTATTTCATAAAATCCAAATTTGATGTATTGGTGGTAAATGTGATCTAAAAGGGAACATTCATACGCGTACGATTGTACCCCCTGTATGTCTGTCCGAATGTACCTTTGGCCTTCCATCAAATTAAATTAAAACTGTACAAATTCTAATTTAGTATGAAAAAATATAACAACAAAAACTCAAAATAAACAATATTAACTTTAATTAATCATCACTATTTCGTCAAATCATAAAAATTGCACCTACAACTGTGAATTAAACTTCAGTAAAAAAATTTACTCAAAGCACGTGAAAACACGTTATGTCTTTTCAACTCACACAGAGTAACGCCCCAGTAGCGACACTCCACTAGCAACGTGGCGGCTGTTGTGTCTACGCACACATGCAAAGGCATGTTTGTGTGCCCTTTAGTTTTTCTGATTTTCTAATCGTACGAATGTGCCCCGCGTACGAAGGGTGACCAGTTTCCCCTATATATATGTACATATGTATACACATCTCTATCTCTTTTTCCCAAAGATATTTACTATTGCGCTATCCGACGTTGCTACGCTGAGCAAAGTTTCAAAGGTATCCTCATGTACGTTGATATTTTTTTTCTTACCGTCCACGAATATCCGTGAATTCATGAAAATTCCTTTCGAGCTTCGCTCGAGCAGCGTTCGGTGTTGGGGATCAATTATAAGTGAAAAAAGAGAGAGAGGGAGAGAGAATTGGTGTGTGTGAGAGAGAGAAAGGGAGAGCGATGAAGGGACACGATGTCCTTACATTTATGACGAGCAAGCCCATCGTTGAAGCATCCCCTGCGGATTTGCTTTCTAAGTAGGGTGAGAAAAATGTGAGTATATGTATTCAATATATGTATGCATATATACATGTATATATGTATGCAGTCGAAACCGCCGATAACGATAATGAAGTGGTCACGCAGAATATATATGTATATATATACACACAGGCACACATGCTTGCAAACACATCTATTTTTATAGATACATACATACACTGTCTTAGAAACTTTGAGGTTCACTTTACGAATTTTCGATCACATTTTAGAGAGTCTTGGAAAAATTCACTTTAGACCTAACATTTAGGCCACTTTCGGTGGAAAGTGAGATATCATTTTATAAGAAGAAAGCACCTACAACATTATCGTGCTTTCTGTTCTCTTATCCTCCGCTATTTTTTTCTCTTCTGAAGAAACTTGACCGTGATTTTTCCTTTTCGTGCGATTTTCTAACTCTCGCAAACTCGCTTTATTTTTGGTAAACAACGACAAAATATTTTTATACATAATGTATAAAAGAAGACGAGATTTTCGTTTTACTTTGGAAAAATGTGTGTGTTTTTTTTTTAATATTTCTTTCCTCAATGATATTCGCAGTTTTATAGAGTCGTGTACTTTGAAAGGAATATCCAAAGGCGAAGACGAGCTTTGAAAAACCTTGCAACGATTTTAAGGGAAAAAAAGAAGTGTGTTTTTATTGAAGGTCTGATCGAAAAATCGTAAATCGCTCGTGTCACCGGTGTATGGATGTATAAACGCACATACATATCTGTGATATTGAAAGACTATAAGTACGTTAAGAAACTATCAAGGATGGGAAGATCGCGAAATTGATCGACCGTGTCCAAAAAATATTATTTCAACTAGCTATTCCTTCGAACATCGTATTTTGTTTCTTGTTCTTGGTCACTTCTACTTTACTCGACCGTAAAGAGTGTCAAAGACTGTCCCCCCAAGCAATCGCGCCCGGCACGAATTATCGCTGGCCATGTACGCAAATAAGTTTGTACATTCGAGTAGGCAAAAAATGAGCGCGATTTATACCTAAGTTAATTTTAAGTTTGCGAATGGGAAGAAAACAAGACAAAGATAGCGCACACGACGCTCGAGAGCGTCGATGCGCACTGCGAGAGAAAAAAAGAGGATGAGCGAGAGGGAGAGAGAGTGAGAGTTGATCGAATATGTTGTAAGATCTCTTCTATCGAATGACGATCCCGTATGAGTAATAGAATCGAAACGATGAACTCAAAAAAGAAGTTATTAAGTGGAAGTGAGAGAGCGAGAGAAAGAGACCGAAGCGCCAGAGCTGATTAAAAATAGTTTGCCGGTTCGGTCGTCGATGGCGAACTCAAGAGAAATATACACTTTTCTTTAGTTTGCGTACCTGAGGGAAAATGATCTGTGATATCGAGCATTTTATTTTTAAATGTGAATCATTTTTTTGCCTTTGGAAAACCTCAGTCAACTAAATATTCGAAACTGAGTGATTATAATAGTGACAGCACGTAATTTCTCGACCCTCATCTGACGGCGGTCTTCGGGTTATTCTTGATAGAGAATAAAATCGTACGATATTTAATGAATTATTATTTATCGTAGTTTGCGTATCGTTTAAGCTGGAAATGTTAACTTACCCCTTTTCGTATTGCTCACCTTTTATTTTTATACGTATATATTTATTATTAATTTTTCGAGCATTCGGAGGATCGTCACGACCCACTTGCTCAAATAAGGGAAGAAAGAAAATCAAAATGCGAAAAAGAATACGAAAAATTGAATGAGAAATGGACATGTATGATTGTTGTTTTTATTCCGGCCGGTTGCATTCTGCCATATGACATCAACAAATGCACATATTTCTCACCTATGCAATTAGATAATAAATTTACAAACTTATATAATCGATAGCAACGAGTCTTTTTGTGATCAACAATTTGCACCCGTCAACAAACATTTGATCTCCTTTTCGGCAAATCGGGGGATAAGGATACAAATTCAACAATCAACCGAACCTCCTCGAGCGCGTTTTAAAACGCTTTTTGAGAAAATGACAGAAAGAAAGACTAAAATTGGAGCCAGTCGATCGCTACACGTTTATTATTATTATTATTTTAATTTATGTTTTCCCCTGTAAGGGGAAATTCGTTTTGTTATACAATACACGTATGACCATAAATTTATAATCTTGGGAGAGAGGGAATGAGAGCGAGAGGAAGAGTAAGTGAATGAGAGAGAGAGAGAGAGAGAGAGAGAGAGAATGATCCAATATTTATAATATATCGGAAACTGCGATTTGCGCTTGTCCTGCGTTTTTTCCTAAGCCAAATTTTTCATTGTACTCATCAAATGTGAAGAATGTATAATAAAGAGTGGCGAAGGCAGCGAGAGCGAGAAAGAGAGAAAGGATGAAAAAGAGCGCGAGGAAAACGCACAATAATACGCATAATGAATCGAAGAGGAACAGGACTCTCGCAGTGAAAGAAACGAGTTCACATCAAGAACCAGCGGACTTTCGAATCATGGGAATCGCAATGTCTCTGCCGTACTGTGAACAACGCACCAACACTCGGTTTCTGATTCAGGTGAATTCAGGACCAAATCAATATTTTGAATTATTCGCTGACGCGTTGTACGTAACAATTCGCTCGTTTCTTTTTTTCTCTCGTTTTCCGTTGTGTATAAATTTTTGTTTTTCTCATAACACCGGAAACGTCGAGAACGGGAAAAAGAAACTTGAGCAGGTTGTAAAAAGAGCAAAAAAAAAGAGCGTCCAAAATTACAAGTCTTGATTTGCAACTATATAAATTTGAATAATATACGATTTTTCACTCGTTTCGTTCTCTCCAAAAGTTTCAGTCTCACCGGCGATCCGTCATCGTGAGTCTCATACGAATGAATCCTCCATTCGTTTCTGTCCTATTCTTCTTTTCTCTCGTCTTCTTTTACAGCTCGTCCGGACGATCACCCACGCCGATTTCGCAATCTTTCAGCACCTACGTCTCGCCGTAAGAGAAAGAGGGCTTCCAGTGCTTGTTTCGCCTCTTTTTTATGGTGAATTATATTTCGTGATGAGAAAAAAAAAGGTGACAAAAGTGTGCGGTGATGCTGCCTGTCCCGCAATACCGCAACGTTATACTTATCTTCTTTCAGACGAACACTCGTGTTATTGATTATTCGAATGCGTCTTGTTGCACTTGTCCCACGCATTGTCCCCGTGAAAACGATAAAAAAAAAAGATGCTTATAGCCGCAAGGAGGGCGAAAGAATTTTAGGATTTACTAGGAAAAAACGAGAATAAATACTATAAGATGGTCTCGCGCGACAGTGAGTAAAAGTGTACTTGTACGAACGTGGAAACGAATGGATCTTGTTCTTCATTTTATTTACTTCCTTTCCCTGTTCAAGGAAAGTTTCGAAAGGGATTTCGAAAGTTCGAAAAGGGATGATGCAAAAAAAAAAGGACGCGTGATCGAGAGTGAGAATGAGTGGGTGTGCGAGAGAGGGAGCGAGAGGGACAGAGGTGAAAACTAACGAAAAAAAGTATTGATTAATCTTGAAATTTTTTGTCGCCAGGTATACCGGTCCGAGCGCTCAAAGATTCGGAGGTGTGACGAGTCCGTTGCGCGACACTACGTACAAACGTCCGTTCGACGATGTCGCGCCACCGGGTACCGAGGGCTACTACGACTTACCGCCGCCCGGTGTCGACCATCCGGATAAGTTTACGCGCGACGAGCGCGATCCAAAATTGCGCATATCGAAGGAACGCGAGGAACGCGAGAGAGTCAAGGATCACGAGGTCGAGGAGCGAGAACGCGTGCCAATACGCGATGAAAGGTACACCGGGCTTGTACACTTTAACAAATACTTCGCTCGTGTTCTCTGTCGTCGATTGATGACATAATTGTAGGAGGAAATTACTCTTTCACGCATTTCCAGATCGTTTTACGGCTTTTATGGCAACATGAATTGTCGATGCTTGATGCGGTTTAGCTGTGAATTTGTCTAAAGCGATTCTCTAAATCTCCGACTTTTTTTCTACAGGAATCGCGAGCGCGACGAGCGTCTGGATCGTGGACGCGAGCGAGATGATCGCGGTGAACGAAGGATGGTCGATCGGGAGCGCGATCGTGAACGAGAACGCGACCGTGAGCGTGACGATCCACGAGATCGGGCCATGTCTGGACGCGAGCACCAAGAAAGAATTCGCGATAAGGAGGAACGCGAGAGGAAAGAGAAGGAACGAGAGGATCGGCATGCGCGCGATCGCCGCGATGAGGAAAGACCGATCGATAAGCGAGAGTACGACAAAGAACGGTATGCGATAACAACTCGTCGCGATAACTCGGGGTTGCGCTTGTCTTCAGCTGGTACGAGCACGTATCCGAATCTTCGATCGTTGGCGATTTTTCTTTAACCCTCCGTGGTCACAGGTTCTGGATATATCGCGCTGGTCACACGGGATCGGAATTACCCTAGCCATGTTTAAACGCTTGTCGCGTTGCCAGTATCGTTTTGAATGCCGCCACGTAAAATTTCAGGATATTTGAACCTTTCCGAATAAGAATATCATGGAAAAATTTGTTGTACAATTTTTAAAATGGCGAAAAAATCAGTAACGAGGCAATGCGTAAAAAACCATTTTTTACTAAAAAAAATCATAACTTTGGCAATTTTTAATATATTTGCATAAAATTGTAGGGTGATACGACGACCGATTTTTTTGAATTCTTACAGTATTCTGTACCCTTAATCGAATTAATGTTTATTTGAAACGAGAAACGGGAATGTTTGAACGCGTTATTTGACCAGGGAAAGCGTGGGCTGGTCGGACGCGCAGAAATGATGTGTCATTTGCAGTTACAGAGACGACCGTGATAGACACAGAATCGAAGAGAAGTCACGCGGCCGCGAGAGGGAGCGCAAGGACCGTGATTACGAGATAGAGAAGGAGCGCGAACGTCACGAGCGTTACGAGAGGCACTCGGTCGATCGTAAGAAGATGAAGAAGAGCTCGAGTCCGCATCCGACGAAGCGTGGCAACGATTCGTCGTCAACAACAACAACCGCCACTACGACTACCAAGGACGCGTCACCCGAGCGTACCAAACGGAAGGACAAGGATCACGACGATAGATCCGACGAGAAGAAGAAAGAGCGTAAGATCAAGGAGAAGAAGAAGAAAAAGGACGGCGACGAGAAGGAGAAGAAAAAGAAGAAGAAGAAAGAAAAACGTTCTACTCAGAAGGATACGAGCAAAGACGAGGCAGCAAAGGCTAACGCCGAGGATTCGTTGTCCGAAATGACGAAATCCACCGGGCCGATCGACAAATCATCCATCAAGGCTGAGGATATCATGAAATCGGAAACCGTGAACACCGAGGCGCCCGTGCGATCGCCGATCATTGCTTCCAAGGAGAAGTTCGACGAAAAAGCACTCTCGATAAATCCCGAACCACCCGAGATGTCCTCGATCGATTCGGTGGTGGCCCGTGAGTCAACGGAATTCGGTGCTAATCCGCCAAATCCGAATTTCAAACCGATACCGGAAGTCAAGGATGAGGCGAAAGCTTTGGAGAGCCTGTACGGTGGTCTGGATGATACTGAGATGAAGGTCGACGTTGGTCTCGATGGAAAGTATTCTGCGAGTTTAATCGACGAGGAGGAAGACGAGGAGGAGGAAGAGGAAGAAGAGGAGGGCAGCAATATCGAGACCACGATGTCTTCGGTGGAAGCGGATGTAACGAACTCGGCGCAAACTAATGCGACAAGCACGGTCACCGGCCGATCGGCTATAGACAATCAAGCCGAATTGGGCGCCAAATCACCGAAGAAGGAAGAATTTTTGGCACAATTGCCCGAACTCTCAAAGTGGGAACGCGACGATACAACGGAAAAATTCGATGCTCCGGTCGAGTCTACGTCGGCGGAAGAGCCTGCGCCTGGTAGCGCGGACGATGCCAAGTCCACGAAGGTTGTCACGTCCGAAGTATTGAAGAGAGCTGAAAACGCGATCTTTCAGAAAGCAATAAACGCCATTCGACCGATCGAGATAAAGAAGATAAGCGAGAGTCGCAAGATACTCTATCAGAATCCCGAACCAAAGATAATGGAGGCTGAGGCCGTGACGATCCCGACGACAGCGGCGGCAGGGTCTGGCGCGTCGACAACTACGAATAGTCGGGAGACCCGTAAGAGCGTCAACGTCACGATAAACGTTGGAAAAAACGAAAGAAACGTCGAGATAACGGAAACAGCGAAAAAATCGAAACTCGACAGAACGAAGTTCAAGCCGGTGCCGGAGAGCGGCCATTCCCCTACTCGACTGTCGGCGAAGGAGAGACTCGGGGACAAAGTCGAAGACGAGAGAGAGAGAAAAGCTGGCCAACCGAAAACCTTCACGGAACGCAGAGAATCGAGTAAGAGCGATCCAACAAGCAGACAGCGATCGAGATCGCCAAGGACCTCGAGGGATCGCAGATCATCTCCGTCTTTGTCCGAACGTCGCGGCGATCAAGCGGTCGCCACCAATAACGAGCGTAAAGTCTTTTTGGACGATCGTAAACGCGATCGCGACAGAAGCGAGAGGCCGCGCGATCGTACCGAAGCGAAGACCGAGAGACACGAAACTTCGCGCAACGGCGGCGGTGACTCTAGAGATTCTCGAAATGATTCCCGATTGGAATGCCGAGCCAGCCGAACCGAGTCGAGAAGTGAGAGGGACAGAGAGAGAGGCGAGAAAGAGCGCGAGCGAAACGATCGTCGGGCGCGTACCCCACCGTCCACACAAACTACCAAGAGAGACGAGCACTCCAAGAGCAGTTTTGCCTCCAAACGCAAAGAGCCCAGTCTAACGACTGGCGGCATCACCGAGGACGAAATCGAGAGGAAGAGGGACAAAAAGTCAACCAGGGATGAGAAAAAGAGAAAGAAGGAGCATCGTAGTCGAAGCAAATCCAAGGATCGCAAAAGGCGCAAGGACAAGAAACACAAACGAGACAAAGAAAAGTCACAGGACAAGAAACAGAGACACAAGGATATTGCGACTACGAGCACCGCCGCTGCCACTGCTGCTGCTTCCTCTGCTGCTGCTCCATCCTCGAGCACTACGAATACCGCGACTACACCGACGCGTGATAAGTTTTCATCCAGTGATCTCAAAAAGGATGACAACAGCCACGAAACTATAACCAAGAAACAACGTAAAAATCCACGCCTCGTTTCCGATCGCAAGCGCAGCGTACTCGACGAGGCTAACTTCGAGCCCGATTACTCGGCCTCTGATTCCGACTCCGAGACGGAAGAGGGCAAATCCGGCAACGCCGCAACGATACCCGCCAAAAAACCGAAACTCGAAATTCCTCCCGGCGAACTTTCGACGGCGGAAAAAATCGGCGAAACAAAAATCTTAAAGAAACGCGTCAAGTCAACGAGCTCGGAGGATTATTCAACAAGCGACAGCGATAGCTCGTCGAGCGAGAGCGATAGCTCCGAAGATTCGCACACCAGGAAACGCAAAAAGAAACACAAAAAGCACAAAAAACGCAAATCCAAGAGGGACACGAGCTCGGACTCGGACAGCTACACGGACTCGTCGAATTCCAGCAGCGACGAGAGACACAAGAAGAAATCCAAAAAATCCAAGAGCAAGAACAAACAGGCGAAGAAAAAGAAAAAGGCGAAACACAAATGACGACGTTAGAAGAACAACAAGAAAAACAATAACCCTCGGAACACGGAACAGGAACGATTCACGAGACACAAAAGTAAATACGAACCTGGCGAATTTACGGTTTTAACGTTTCCCGCTGAGGGTAAAAGGGTGAAAGAAATAATCCATTGAGGCACGAGCCTTTCACCGATTAATGATAAAATGGATACTGACTTTCTGTCTAGACGTAGATACGTCCAATGAAAGTTGAACTTCGAAGTTTTACATTCCGCTTCATCTTTCCTGAGAAAATAAATATCATCTGGACACTTCAGCACGGTTTCTTACATAGACTCGCGCAGATCGAGCCGCAATCCTGCCCAAGTTCTTAGAATCAAGTATATTTGTTTTCCTTCTCAATATCAATGTAGCGAATCTCGTTGAAACTCCAAAGTTTAACTTTTATTGAACTCGACTCTTGAAGATTCAAGCAGTTGGATCGTGTTGAGACACTGAGCGCACGCGTCGAGAGTACGTTTTTAAGAAAAGACGCAAAACAACCATTAAATTACTACAATACCTATCGCGGATGCTCGACATGTCCAGATCTTTTTGAAAAGCTTTTTTCATCGAGAATTCATTATTTATTGTCTTATCTCCAGTATTTCAACCTTCGTGTCTGATATGGAAGTCGGGAAAAAGAAGCGGAATACCTTGTAGTAACTCGAATTACACCTCGCGCGAGACTGCAATCCTTTTTTCTTTTCGATTTTTCGAAAAAGTACAGTAGCGATTCAGCAATGAAAGGAAGAGACAGGGGAGAAAACGAATTTTCACAGGTGTGCACGCGCGCGCGATATACAGTACGATGTACAGCCAATCATTACAGAAGACAATTAGTCCTCGTATTATGGAAACCGGCCGACATTTTTTTTCTGTTTTCTTATCTATCGAGGATCAGAAGAAGGAAAAAAGCAAACGACTCCTGGTAAATTAAATACTAAAGCTATATTGTACTTTGTAATGTCGATATGTAAAAGTAGACTTTAAATAATAAAAACAGATACGAGAATTCTTCTAAAGCAGGTAGTCGAAGTTTCTTTGGTTTTGCAATACAAATGCGTTCCAGGAACACGAAAATCCCCACCGATTCTCCTTCCTCACAAGCCTTCTCGTTGCGCTACGTTTTCGCTCGAATTTTTCATCCCCTTAGTCATTTCTACGAGGCTGAAGAGAAGTGGAACTTTTTTTGTCGCCTCGTCGTCTTGCAATCCGAGATCCTGGAGCAGGAAAGATCGATCCAACGGTTGTTTCGACAGTTTGCATTCTGTAATAGAGGACAAAAATGTATGTCTCGTATAGACGATTATCCGAAGCTATTTTCAAATGAATCAATTCAACTCGTATTGATGCCTTTTCTAGTTTTGAAGAGTTTCATTCGTGTTTTTTTTCCTACTACAAATTGGAATCTTCGTATAAACGATATGCAAAAATAATCGAGAAAATGGCCAAACAAACCAATTTTCTCCAAAAAACGTTTCGAACGAAAGTTGAAATGTTGGACCACGAGTGACTCAGAGGCTTATAAATTTTTTACCAAATTAAGCTCGGCATTCCTAATCTGTAATTACAAGATTATCCATTATTTACTACACACCCTGCATGTATACGCGCATACGCACATTGTGAAAGGCGGAGCCGATGAATAAATTTCTGACAAACGGAAATACCTGCGACCAGCACCGAAGAAGTATACTTGTAGCCGATCCAGTCCAAGTACTCTCGTACGAGTTCATTCATGAGCATGACGTTTCGCGGGCTCTTAATTTCCGTAATTCTGCTGGATTCGTCCCTTGGGCCGTCCAAAAGTCTCATTACCTCGGTTCGCATTTCGGCCTTCAAACGTCCAAGGACACCATGGGTCTCGAGGGAATCCCTCACAGCTGCGCAAAAATCGATGATCATATTTTTAATACAAAAAAGCACATTGTCTATAACATAACGAGACAGCCTTGCACACCGTTGATCAAATCCTTCTCGGTCGCCATCTTCAAATAAACAGGTGTGCTCAGGGGAAACGCATGTGCATAAGATCCAATGGATCACGATCGCAGATGTACGGACGCAGACGACATTTCGAAATGAGTTTCAAATTGACGAGAGATGGCGGTAGCGAACTCTTCGAACAGTCGTACTAATCGATGGCGGGAATGCACCTCTTGGCTTTGAAAACGGCAACTGAAATTAGCTGAACTAGTCGTCTAACTGATGAAAAAAGTTTTGTACACATTTTTCGAAAATGCACTAATATAAATCGCGTTTCGTGCTCATTTGTCAACTTTACCTCTTACCTGCACATGGCGCTAGTTATTCTGTGAGAATATTTGTATCGCTATGGCGTGGTACTCGCAATTAAACTGTTGTAATAATGTGTACACAAAAGTATTTCAGTCGGATAAACGCTTAGAATAAGAGCTAGAGTATGCTTTTCGTATGTAGTGATAACTATTTCACGATGTTATTGCATTTCAAATGGACAAACTAGCTTTCATTCGTACCTCCTTAACAATTAATCGGCATAATCTTTGGTCTATTAATATATCATAGTAGACACGATACGGGTATTGATGGTGTTAAATGGGTGTTGCGGGATTGTACATGCGCAGGTATGCAAGTTTTTCATAACATAATTAGCGCTACGAGTGGCAGAATAGGTTACTAAATACTCCGGACAATTTCGCATAGCGAAAGTAACGAGTTGTACTATCTTCTTCTCCTAACCTGCCCATTGTCAATCGTTAGTGAGAAGCGCGAAACAAGTAGCGATTTCAAATATCGCGAACACGAGCAACCCGAATGAAGTTTCACTTCTCTCTCTCTCTTGTGTTGTTGATTGAGATGAGCTCTCCTGTCGCTGAGAAAAAAAAAGAATTCCCACTATAAATCTCGATCGACAGTGTGGGACATGATAAAAACAGCGACCAGTATAGCTATCGCAATAGATTTCCGTGGTTTTCAGCGTTATACCATTTCTCACCGCAAGTGCGCAGTACACGTTTTCAGTGCCGCTCGCACACGCGCTTTTCGTATGTATGTACGGAAGACGCGACCGGAAATACATACATTCTCTCAATCTTACGGAATCGAGCATCAGGTTCTCGTGGAAAATTTGCTGTGGATCTAGTCGTCTGTGTGTGTTTTCATGACTCGTGAGATCTGACGCAAGCTTCAATTGCCCTTATTTAGTCGGAATAAAGAGGCGGAGTGAGCGAAGGAGGAGCTAAAGAAGGCGAAATATATACATATATATATAGAGAGAGAGAGAGAGGTATTATCACATACAAAGATCGAGAAAACGCGCTTGCGCGCTGAGTCGTACGGCACCTTTTCCTACTCGGCGAGAGCAGCAGCTTTGAATTTTCAGGCTTGCGTTCAGTCGCCCTAAGATGGACGGTGGTGGAGCTTACGGTGGTGGAAAGGCAGGAGCCCCGTTTGACCCGATTTCGTTCGTACAAAGGCCTCACGTTATTCTCAAAGCTGCATGTTTGGTGAGTGCAAACCATCAAAGTCGTGGAAAACGAAGCGGAATGATTGGATTTTGGCATTTCGTTCTCGTGACGTTTCGCAACGCTCCATTCGGTATAAAAGTTTGTAGTTTCGCGAATGACGGGCATCGATTCGAAAGGAAACGACGTTTACCACCCCTCGAGGGTCGGTGAGGACCCTCGCCCTCTTCCTCCCTCCACGACGCCCTCTCCGAACGATGGGGTTGTTCTATTGATTTTTCAACGAATCAAAGTGATACCTCCCATAAAACCTTGTTCATTTATCTCATTTGACAATTTATATGCTCGTAAACCTCAAAATAAAAAACGAAACGCATGGGCAGCGTCATGGCGATTTTTCTCGCCCGAAATTTGTTAGTCTCGAGGCTAAAAACATCGCGGCTTCGCCCATTCGTCCTCCGTTGTCCTTGAACGAACCCCCTGAGTAAACATCCTGCTCGATAACATTGTCGATAGTTACGTGAACATAGAAAAAACCGTCCACCATTTTATAACGCGAGTGCTCGGTATATCGACTTTCCAAATTTTCAATCGTTCCGAGTTTTTATCGAATTTTTTACCAATGATTTCAGGATTTCATTAAAGTCAACAGTAGAAATATTCCTTGGGGAATATTAATCTCGGGACATTGCCATAATCATAAACCAAAAATGGAATCAGCATAGAAAAATTAGGAAGTAGTAATCTTCATCATTAATCAATATCTGGTGAATGAATCATGCATTGTTATCTCTATTGGGTATATCAAATCTACCGTGGAGGTATTTGCAGGTGTACAGTCTGGAAGTCGCTTCTGAAGCCTCCTATTGTCTATTTAGTCTTGTAACAAGCGGTTTGCTTTGGCCGTATATTTATAGAGGTGACAGTAGTAATTCAGATTTTTTTTTAAGCGCATACATTTAATAAAAGATCAAATTCAAAGTCGATCCTGTATATAGGAACTGCATTTTTTATGTCTGCATTTCTTTTCAAGTTCAACAAGAACAACAAGTTTCATATCCTTAATTTTATATTTAAAGCACTTCTAATGATGGAATCCGTTCATAACGAAGTATTATGTTCAAGTTCCAATTGTTCTTTTGCCTCAATTACGGCATAAGACACAGATGCTTGCAGGTGATATTTTTCTAGATGTGCTCACGAGTGGTAAAACAAAATTCAATGGTTGTAAACACAATTTTGGAGCCTCCTTCAATTATGACAATCAATGATTGCAACGAGCGTTTCGAACAAAGTCTTGTTCAATCACTATTCATGATGCTTGTTTCTCTCAGGTATCTTCGTACAGTCGTATTGATACTGTTTCTTATTGTTTCTCTGTCGATTAGCTCTTTGCCATAATAGTGTTTGGCTGTATAAGCAGCAAAGGATACATGACGGACAAAGACGGCAAGGAGGTTTGTCGGTACAATGAAGATGCGAATGCATGTAACTATGGTGTGGGTATTGGAGTTCTGGCTTTCCTAGCGTCCATAGGATTCCTCGTCGGAGAGTACCTCTTCGAGCAAATGTCCTCGGTCAAGACCAGGAAACACTATGTCCTTCTGGATCTCGGGTGAGGTGTTTTCCAACTTTGCCATTTTTCAGAAAGTAGCCATCATAGTCATTTTCAACATTCAATATGGTTTGATGTTATCATTTTAAGGCTGTGGATTGTTGTTTTCAAAATGTATTTTTCTGGTCATACATCAACAAAAGATAACCTTTTTGTAACTGTAAACCGAATAAATTCTTAATCCTTTGTAGCAACTGGACATTTTCACAATAACAGAATACACGTGTTCACTGTGAAGACCTATTTGTTTCTAGAATTACACAATCGTCACAGGCCCCCAATCACACACTTTCAACCATAACCAGATACCTGATGCCTGTTGTTCGCTTTTCCACAGCTTTTCCGGTTTTTGGGCGTTCCTCTATTTCGTAGGATTTTGCTACCTGACCAATGCATGGAACGGGTCAGAAAACAGTGACGGAAAAGGTGTCAATAACGTCCAAGCGGCAATCGCTTTCTCGTTCTTCTCAATCTTCACTTGGGTGAGTGCTTGTGTACTTTAAGAATTCTCAACTTCCTAGGAGTGTCGCTACTTCCCCCTATGGCAAAATAATAAAAACAGCATAAAAATATAGCATACAAAAATTAAGTGTATTTTCGATATATACTTTTTTCAAACTCGTTATATTCCTTAGTTTTTATGACTTTATTTGTTTTCGGTAGTCCAATTATATTGCACATTTCCTCTTTGACTTTTACGACCGTGCATCATTTACGCTTTGTGTTTACCAAGAAAATGCAAACTTCGGCACGTCTCCTATTTTCTAGGCGGGAAGCGCTTGGTTCGCGTTCCAGAGATTCAAGCAAGGTACGGACGCGGCGTTCGCCCCGAGTTACGAGGCGGATCCTGTGGGTGGTGCGGGCTACACGAGTTATCCGGATGCGACGGACGCGGCTTATCAAGAACCGCCGTTCGCCCAACAACAACAACAACAACAACAACAACGGGGTATGGGCGAATTTCAGGCACCAGCGTATTAAAAGTAAGAGAATAACCAAAGCGCAAATGCAAAGAGGAGCGAAGAACAGGAACACACGCCCGTAAACACAGACAGAGAAGAAAAAGGTCGATCGGGTTCATTGAAGAGAAACAGAATGTACGATATATTTTCAAAGTTATATTTGCACAGCGTGATTATTAACATGAGACGACGTTCGATATACATGTGGAACACAAATTCTTCCCCCCCTCGTAAAATTACCCCCTCGTATCGGACACTCTCTGACATCTTTGGATTTTTCTTACCCGTATTTTCCACGAAGTTGGCAAAATGGTGAAACGAAGAGAGCAAAGAAAATTGTTGACAAAACCGATCGTTTGCCACTTACGTGAAATCTTGCGTTTCGCGCGGAGATCTCCACTATCTCTCCAGACTATATTGATATTAACGCCGATTTACCGATACGGTTTAGACACGAACGCGCGTGTGTATTAGGGCATGTCGTGCCAAAAAATTCCAACTCTTATCTTCTCGAACAATGGTATTAGGATTTGAATGAAAAGCACGTCGCCAATGAACCCTTCAGCTCGAATCTGCACGGGAGCTTGGACCGTTACGTTCGAATTCCCAATAACTCAACAACTAATAATAATTTTTTAAGTCTGATTGGTGATCAAACGACCTTAAACAACTGCAACAGTCTGTCTCGAAAAATCTCGTTCTGGTTCTTTCTAATTTAATGAAAGCTGTGTAAAAAATCCATGAACAAAGAAAAACCATATTATTAAGTATTCGTAATTTATACAAAAATAAAAATAACACAATTTAAGAAAAAGCTTTTTCAGACTGAGGTTCAGCGTCGAGAATTCTCAAACTGATTTAACAAGCATTCTTCAGCCGTTGAGTTACTCAACTTTGAAGGAGCACCGCGAATTTTGCATGTAATGGAGCAACAAACATCTACAATTCTGCTTTATATGCCTGATAATGTTGTTCGAAAGAATAGGAGTTTACATTTTTTTTCGACAGCCCAGTATATATATATATACACAAGTATATATGCATATATGCGTCACAATTTTCGACATGTCCGTACTTAATCGAATTATTTTACGACGACCGTTGGGTACTTCAACACTCGGAATGGAATGATAGGCCTCATATAAAAGATACACCCTCAAATTAATGCAAAGAAAACCTGCGGAAGGGTGCGAAGAACCCCGTTTTTTGCGAAAAGATCGCCCGGCGATTGTAGAATAAGAAAATCGCAGAAAATTAACCGCGTTATGCCATTCTTGGGATTGCGTAATGGAAGAGAAAAGCAAAAAAAGAAAACGCCTGTACGATCCTCGAATCATCCTCGGCTACGAGGGCGCTCTTTTTTCGTCTCGACCCAATCTCGGCCAGTATTTATTACACAAAACCACGTATAAGATATGAAGAGATATACATAAAAATATGTATATATATATATGTAACAAATCATTCACTGAACAAAAGACAATTCGATCGCGAATCGAAAGGATCAACCGACACGTAAATTTCGGCAGCGTATTGTGTGATTGCTTATGCTTATCAACGTATATCGTGTAACGAGCTAGACGGATATTACGGGGGGATAGAAAAAACGAACAAAAGAAATAAAATAGCAAAGGAGCACTGACACGGCACACAAAAAAACGAAGACAGAGCTAAAGAGGAGTTGTATAGTTCGTTGAAAGGTACAGTTGTTCAGTATTGTACCGTTAATTTTTATTTATTTATCGTCGAAAACATTCGGGTTATCATAGAGCGTATCGATTAACGAATAGAGTAATATCGTATTACGGCGAAGAGGAGAAGAGAAAGAAGAAAACACGGAAGCGGTGTGTGATGTCCCGTCGCATTGACATAATGTATATTAAGCTCTCATCGTGATCGTCGTGACTGCACGAGAGACAGGAGAGCAGGGACAAATATCGAGAGAAAGCCCGCATACATTAGCTCGCAGAGTACTTCCGCAAAGTTAGTAACAAGTTAAGAAGTTAAACACTAATCGTGCGTTCTTTCGTTGTCTCGAGTAAACAAAAAAGGAGAATAAAAATCACGTAATCGACCCTGCGAGAAGCTCGTGACAACGACACGATTAAAACTTCGCGCTACGTAGCTAAGATACTTAAGGGGCGCGACTCGTCTAGTGCAACTTTTCAACCGAGTCGACT
This sequence comes from Ophioninae sp. B BG-2022a, assembly GCA_030522765.1. Lineage (NCBI taxonomy): Eukaryota > Metazoa > Arthropoda > Insecta > Hymenoptera > Ichneumonidae > Ophioninae sp. B BG-2022a. Next base: position 69,662 of record JAPYZJ010000460.1, read on the forward strand.
ACTTATTGTTAAGAGGGAACGCGGAAAGAAAACAACAAGAAGAGAGAAAACGTGACATAGGTTGAGAACACTGAACGTCGCATTTAAACGTAGCAAGATTATAGTCGCGTGTATCTCATTGCGTGACGAATCCTCAATTATTTCACTCGAATGAGCACTCTCGAAGAAACGTTCGACTTCCGATCACAGCTCAGGAATGGGATCCCGCTGGGAATTGATTTCACAAAAAAGTATCGCATACATGCTTCAACGCCGTATTTGGCAATTACCAGTGACTCGTTTAAAGTCTTTCCCTTGTCACTTTATCATTACGGGTCGCATTTCTAAGTACCGAAAAACATACAGAGTTCCTGGAAAAATAAAACAACGAAAATATCGGCTTCAAAGTTTCGAATTACGATTGTCAAATACGGAGATGGCCGTGAAACTTTGTTTCAAAAATAATTCGCAATGGGCGTTTCTTCGAGCTCATCCGGACTATCGATTGCAAGCGCGATAAAATTGTATCTGATTGTTTGATTTTTTTTTGGTTAACGATTAATATTTGCCTATGTAGTTGGCTCGTTAAAAAGATGTGAAAAAAGAAGACGAATCGCGAAGGGCTATCGAACGCCAAAAGATTATTCTTCGAGTGTTCCAATTCAAGATAGCCGGCACATATATTTCATTGCTTCTAGTCATGCATAGATCAATTATGTATAGGCACACAATCACTCCTTACTGAAATAAAAGAGAGAGAGAGAGAGAGAGAAAGAGCGAAAGTGCGTGCGTGCATGAAAAGAGACGAAGCGAGAGATAAGGGAAATGCACACTTGCTACAAAACTCTGAAAAAAAATGAGAAAACTTAAAAGATCTTCGATTCGAGTTATTTGTACATTTTCCGTTTTCTTACTATAGTTGTTAAGTTGTATATTGGTATAATCGTGTAAACTCGTGTCGCAAACTTGGACTACACGCCACATCCGCTCGAGACACAAGTTTGAAGGAGATGAGAAAACTTGAAGGAACGAATTAACGACGAATAAACACAAATGAAAACGCGGCGGCTGCAGAGATGACACGAGGAGGGAAAAGGATTGTAATATTTTGGTGCGTGTTTATAATCAAGCAATAGGCGAGGCGTGTCTTTCGGGCCCAAAGTGACGTGACTGTATGAATGTTTATTCGTGTATAATCTCTGTAGTATTATTTTAATCGCGGTTAATCTGTAGAGCAGAAGAATGTATCCGAGTATTCGTTCAAAGAACTAATGAAAAAGAAGTAACTTAAGAACTGGTAAATAACGAGACGAAGGCTCAGGAGGGACACTACTTTAGCTGTATAATAACGTGCGGGTGAAGAATGCCAGCCACCTACTTCAAATCGCATATAAATGTTACCATCTATCGTGTTAAAAAAAAAAAACAAATTCTGCGACATTGTACAGTTATTATATCCGGATAATCAATTCCCTCTGTGCGATCCTAAGATTCCATATGAAGAGAAGTTCCTCAGACCCTAAAATTTATTTGGTGAAACATTTATTCGGAAAAAGTCGCTTGTCGACCATCCTAGAAATCTCTTGTATTGAAGACAGGTGAGAAAAGAAAATGAGATAAGTAGAGGATGAAAAGTAAACAAAAATGGAATTGCTTACACAAAAGTTTATTACGTGTGAGCACATCAAGTTTATAGTTCTCATTTTCAAGTATCTCATCATGATTTGAATCGCCGCACTTCTGGAAGTTGTATTTTTTTTCATTGGGACAGGTCGGTGCTCCGAAATGCTTCGTCGTTTTGTCACAACGAGCGATACCGGTCGATCTTGAGTAGCTCGATAGCGATCACGGATTGCATACTGTACATTTGGACGTTTCCTATTTTTTCGGTTCGTCGAAATTATTGCAGTTGAAAGAGGGGGGGGGGCTGTATATCGCCGTGCTACTTTCATGCATTAAGGCGTATTGCAAATACCCTAAGATTTCCGGACCGGTTGGTTTTACGGGACAAAGAAAGGATATTCGTTGCGCTCTATTGAACAGTGAATAACCGTAAGCTCTTCTTTTGCCCGAAATGTCATCCGGTTGGCAAAGAATTTAGCAGTAGGATTTTTACCGACCGGACCCGTGACGCAACTCTTTAAGAACATATATACGTTACACGTTCCGTCGGTAAAACTCGTACTGTCGAATTCCTCCCCAAAGAGATCACATTTCGGGCAATTAAAGAGGTTCCATTGAAAAATCAACCGTTACAGAAATCCGTGGATATTTGCTTTCAGCTTTCTCTCTCGCACTTATGCCCGCTCAATCGGTATGACACTTGGCCTTACAAGGCGAAATGTCATACCCACCGAGCAGCTTGAGTTTAAAAGTGCAGATAGCTGAATTGCCGATACCCAATGATACTGCTTCTCAGGACCGAAAATTGATCTGTTCAGGAGAGAACGTGGGCAGTAGGATTTTTACCGACCAGGCGCGTCTTTGACGCCATTGTGGTTTCGTTTGACCACCGTGTTACACTTGCATATGTGAGACCATGCATAGTTCTCATAACAAAACTAACGCCACGAGTAGCTGAGTAGGGCACTAAATGCTCCGACCATTCGGATAGCGAAAATACCGAGTTGTGGGAATCACAGAATCGAAAAAACCAGTCTGGAATAGTTTTTCGCGTTTTCCCGCTGTGATGTTGACATTACGGCCAAAAGGAGCATAATTCGTGATCACTGGAACATTTCCGACCGAGTGTACCCTTCTAGGAATCTCAGAATAGAAAAAACCCGTCTGGAATCGTTTTTCGCGTTTTCCCGCTCTAATATCGACATTACGGCCAAAAGGAGCGTAATAAATGCGCTACCAAACGCTATCAAACGGCCACTCAACGATTCGTAAAAAAAAAGTCCGACCCGGGGAGGTTTGAATAAATGGGTACTTTTTCCGTCGCTACTTCTGGCGACCAATCGCAGAACACCGTTCAGTTCACCAAGTCGAGCCGTGATTGGTCGTCAGAAGCCCCAGTGGAAAACGGTACTACTAAGAATTCACCGTTATGTTTGGCCAATCGAATTCTAATGAGTCTTCATCGACTGAGGAGAATATGGAAGTATTTGGTATTCTGTTTCGGGCGTTTGGTAGTCGATCACGACATTATCCGAACGCTTAATACTTATGGATCCAAAGTGCAGAGTCGTGATTGGTTACTCGCCAATGCTTAAATAAAATGGCCGCCTGGCGCTAGTGCAGTGCATTGGTTACTCGCCAATGCTTAAATAAAATGGCCGCCTGGCGCTAGTGCAGTGCGGTGGGTGCCGCCCTTATGAACCACTCGACAATCATGATTTTTCCAAAAACGGTTAACTACCAAACTATATAAATGCGCTACCAAACGTTACCAAACGGCCTCTCAACGATTCGTTAAAAAAAAAGTCCGATTCGTCGAAGCGGGGTGGCGGACTTATGAACCGATATTTAAATCTCGATTGAAAAAAAAACCGTAAACTACCAAACGATCTTAATGCGCTACCAAACGCTTCCGAACGACTACCAAACGATTGGGAAAAAAAAAGCTGATTAATCAAAGTGGCGGGGCTAACTTTAAGGAGGTGTTGTGACACCTCCCTGATTTATACCTATCGGTATTTTCTCCTCGCACTTCAGCTACGTTTCGCGTTCGATGATGCAAGCTCGTTTCCATTTCTGTTTCCGACACGCGGCAAGGTGTGTGTTGTTTCTGGCAGAATGCAGACCTGTGTACACGGGTCGGTGCCACGACGTATAACTATATGCATGAATCGCCACAGCAGAAGGGAGAACGGTTTACGTGGTTAAAAAATAAAAGAAAAAAAATCGTCGCTCTTATCGATACGACACTTATGTCTACCGAATCGCCCCGAATAAATTTTTTCGAAAGTATACGACGCGACGAATTCACGAAAATTCCCTTCTCCGGTTCTCCCCAAATTTGTCTCTCCCCCCAAATGCGAAAAGACTGTTGAATAAAAATACAATCGAGGAAATTCGGGTGTGCGGTTTTATCGCGTAACGTCTGCAGCGTTTCACACTTCGACGAAAAAAGGCGGCGATAACAATAAATAGCAAAATCCAAGGCACTACGCGCCTGTGATAACCTCTATCTCATGCCAAGTGCTCTAGCCGAGTGTGCTCGCGACCACATTGAAGAAAAAAAGGAAAAGAGGAAAAACCAACGAACCCTTGACATCTGTTCCACATGTATGTTTGTAACGTATATACTCGTTCTATTCTCGTGCATCGCAGAACACACAAGCACGTTACGTGGGTGCAATTCGAAATCACGAGGTCGCAAATTTGTATCTAAAGAGAAAAGACACTGGAGAATATTAAAAACTCCGGAAATATAATATTTTTGAATATACGCCTCTGTTTCTGCTTTTAACGCTTTGTTGTATGAAAGAAAAAAAATGTTGTTCATTGCCATCTGCAACCTGTCATTTCGTCACTTGTCAATTCGGCCTCTGTCATTTCCACTCTACTAATTTCTTTCTTTTTTTTCCACAGTCAGTCAAATTTTGTCGTTCGGTCATGTCTGAGTCCAAGGAAACTAGCGGCACTGCCAGCAACTGCAATGTCAATGCCTGTGTCGTCTGCTACAGGGATGTAGAGATTTACAGCATAGGACTTTGCGAGCATCCTGTCTGTTATGAGTGCAGCACCCGAATGAGAGTATTGTGCCAGCAAAACGAGTGTCCTATTTGTCGTCGGGATCTGCCAAAAGTTGTCTTTACTAGGGTTGTCAAACCTTTTCGTCACTTGAGAAGAAGCAATCTAGTCGACAGCAGATACAGCATATTTTTTGACAGTCCCGACATTCAGGAGAAATTCAATTGGCTGCTCACCCATGCTTGTCCTATTTGCGAGGAGAAACAACTTTTCAACACTTTCAATGGCCTTAAGGATCATATGCGGAAGAAACATGAATTGCACTACTGCGATCTCTGTGTCGAGAACTTAAAGGTATACGAGTAGCAATTGAAACGCATTTTGGTTTGATCACGTTTTACTCGGTACAGTTCCCAGCGCATAAAAATTTAACTGTTAAGATAGTAAAAAAAATATCGAACGTTACAGTAGGAAAATCGAAAAAACAAACGTGTTGAGATCGTTCTTATTATTAAAAAATAGTGTGGAATAGTAAAATTGAAGTTACTAGAAATGTTATGATCCTATGGTCAATAATTGTTCTCTAAGCCAGTGTGCGAAAGTCGACGACTGTGTGAATTCTCATTGGAATATCAGTCCAGGTTAATCCTGTCTGATACGAAAATTTGTTGCACGAGCATCTACTAAATTATCTTAACCCATATTCATTGGTAATTCGGAAATTGGCAATAATCGGGATTTTCCAGTTTTCTCCAACGTTACATTTCTTTTTCAGATATTCTCTCACGAAAGGCGTTGCTACACCCGTTCGAACCTAAGCCAGCACCGCCGCAAGGGCGATCCAGATGATCGGAGTCACAAGGGCCATCCGCTCTGTGAGTTTTGCGACCAGCGTTACATGGACAACGATGAGTTGTATCGGCACTTGCGTCGAGATCATCTCTACTGTCATTTCTGCGACGCGGACGGTCTCCATCATTACTACAATTCTTACAACGATTTGCGCGACCACTTCCGTGCTGAGCATTACCTGTGCGAGGAGGGTACATGCTGCGAGGAAATGTTCACCGCTGTCTTCCGTACGGACATCGATCTGAAGGCGCACAAGGCGTGTACACACGGCAAGCATTTGGGCAAAGCGGCAGCGAAGCAAGCGCGTACTCTGGAATTGGAGTTTACACTGGCACCGCGCGGCGACAATCGCAATAATCGGCGAACACCTGGGAACGGCATGGCGAGCGGTTCGATGAGCGGTAACGGGAGCATCAACTCGCAGTCGAATTCTCGAAGACCGCGCGACTACAATAATCGCGATCAACAGCAGCAGCAACAACAGCAACAAGTCAGTTCGAGTAGCCGGGAGTATCAGACGGAGACGGGAGACACGGGCGGTTTCGCTCAAATCCCGTTCGACGTTGTAGAGAGCGCGGCATTCACACGTCAACCGGATGTGCGTAGTACACAGGAATTCCCGTCACTCGGAAACACCGCGTCACCCGCTCTGATGCCGAGCCTCGGACAATCTCGGGGGCGAGCCAACGTAACGATATGCGGTAGTCTTAAGTCTAAAGCACTGGCAGTAACCGACGAAAACTTTCCGGCGCTCGATTCCGGTGCACCTGGCGCATCGTCAAGCGCTCCGAAGACCCTCAATCTTAGCGTATACAGCAGTAGCACCAACAACAACAAAGGAGGAGATTCGGCGAGCAGCGTTGCATCCTCGCAACGTCCAAAATCCGCCGTCCAGCCGAACGTCTCGATTCACGTTAATCACAAGACAGACGGAACCGTGACGACTCGTGTCAGCGGACCGAACATTCGCATAAGGCCATCCCAGCGTAACTCCATGGATTGCGATTTTCCCGCGCTAAGACGAACCAATCCGTCAGGCGTTGCTACATCGACCGGTAGCAATCCAAACACTGGTCAATGGACCAAAGTGACCTGCGTGAAGCAACAACCGACGGAACAAGTCTCGAGAGCGAAGAAAGTAGCACCTTCTCCTTTCCCAGAATATCCACTGCGTTTACCTTCGTCCGAGGATTTCCCGAGTTTGTCGAAACCCGCCGCACGTACAAATAAGAAACAGCTCACGGTCGCTGTTGTACCAGAATCCTCATCGTGGTCCCAGCAGCGACAACAGACGGCGAGAGAACGCGAGAACGAGACAACGAAATCAGTGGCTGACGCGACCAAAGGGAAAGCCAAAAAGAAAAAGACGAAGCAATCGAGCGACAATAATTCCAGCGGCAATGAATCGACGAGTTTCAAGTCCAACAACAATAACGTTGCAAAGACGACTGGGGAAGCGGTGCAAAACAGCGGCTCCAAAAGTGGCGTGACCGAGTCCAAGGATAATGGCGAGACAGACGCGGCCAAGACCGACGACTCGTGCGGGCGAAAAGAGAACGAGAAACCCTCGAAGAAGGACAAGAGAAAGGGTGGCGCGATCGCCGAAGATTCGATCTCCACAACGACCAGTGTTAGCGAGAAACAGCGCGAAACGAAGAACAATGCTGAGGTGGTACGCAAACGCTCGGAACTCAAGATCGATGCTTTGAATTCGAACGCCTCACGCACCATCGAAGAGTTTCCATCATTGGGTAGCGTTGCACCTGGAAGTCAAGAAGCTTCAACGAACAACGGAAAGTTGGTTACTGGTAAAGTGACGAATCCTCCGCCCGGTTTCGGCAGTGCTACTCCACCGCCTCCCGGTTTCGCTGTCAAGATTTGCAATGAAGCAGATGAACGCACCGCGACGCGGCTCAACGATAGCGGCCTCACCTTCACCAACAGTTCAGGCGAGATTTACACGATTCTGCCGACCAACGAGCAGCACACCAACAACAGGAGAATTCACGCGTACGTGTCGCCGCCCGACTTTCAAAAGCGTAACAAGACCCTCGTGGCGCGGGTGACCCAGGCGCTTGGCGATCAGGACCAGGCCATACAGGAGTTTCGTTATTTGAGCGGCTCGTTTCGCCAGGGCGAATGCAGCGCCGTCAATTATTACGAGGGCTGTCGTCGCGCTATGGGACAAGGAGCTTTCGACAATGTTTTCCCCGAGATTCTCGTATTATTGCCGGACATCGATAAACAGCGCGAACTCTACGAGATTCATAGGCGCGAGGTCAAGTCGAAAAGCAGCAACGCTCTCGAGGCTTGCACTACTTGCGGACAGATATTGAAGGTTGGTGGCGATCAGAGAGCACACTCGTTGAGCCACACGATGGAGAATCATTTCCCGGCGCTTGGCGACTCTTCCAATCTACCGTCCACCACGTGGGTCGTTCGCAAAGTCTGATAGCGACGTGCGTTTTCTTTTATCTCGATCTCCTTTCACCTCGCTTACTCTCGGAAAATCGCTTTTACGGACTCAGCTCAAGCCAAAATGATACACGTTGTAAAGATCCGGTGCCCGATGCGACTCTCCCACTGTAATCATTCTATCGGCTTTTCCCAAGGACCTATCGCTAGATGCGCGTTTCATCACGATCATCAATCGGTTGAATGACAGTTTTTCGAATCTTTCTCAGTTGTTTCTTCACGGTTTGCAACGGCCTCAGTGTCGAATGCATGTCCCCCATGTAATGAAGACAAGACATTCGCCAATTTCCGTACTTCAAACGAAACATATAATTTCCCGCCTATTTTGATCACAAGCAAATCGGTATATTTCTTTTCTCAAAATAACGGCTACCCAGAATTCATTGATTCCCTTTCCGCTGAAAGTTCAACGTCGGCAGCAAGATTTCGAGTTTTTCGAGTCGAAAGACATTTCGGCTTGAATTTTCGCTCCGATCGCGTCCCACAAAATTGCAAAAGAAATATAAGCCCGAACGTAATTGTTGCACACCTCGTACGCAATTGTACTCGCACCAAGTTCGTAGAGATCGCAAAAAAAAAAATAACCAATATCCCCGTTAATACTGTAAATAATACGTAGAAATAGAGGTCGGAAATTTCTCAACGTGTGTGCGACGGAGAAAATACTCTTTGTCCGCGCGACGACGCTTTACGTGTTGCTCCCCGGAAGCTCACGAGAGATTATCCTCCAAGCCCGCGAGTACAGAGGATTACAGACTTATTATTAATTGAAAGGAGAAAAAAGAACACGTAAAGATGAAACGGAGCGACGCCAAATGTAAAAAAAGAACAAAAGAAATTGTTTGATACGTTACAATAAAATACGTATGTACCTCCGGGATGTACTGTTTTGTACAATAATAAAGTTGCGTAAGTATATGGGTTAATCGGCCGATTGTTAGAATACTCAACTCAAATAGGATCCACATTCTGAATTCTTAAAAATAACGTAGACTATCTTATCAACCGAAATCTTGTACAGTTATTGTCACTGATTGCAACGTTGACGTCACCGAGAGGTAAGAATTGAAATTGGCATATTTAATACGATGCAGATGAAGCAATAATCAAACGCTCGTTGGTAAACGCCCAATTATTGATATCTTATTCACTTTTATTTCATTGCCTAAACGGCTATTTTTCTTAGAGACACGAACTATCCATCATTCATCAAAGGAAACGAAGAAAAAAATGAGAAACATCGATATTTAATCAACGACTCGGCTACCCGCGCAAGTGGCTCACAATTCGTACAATAATTAACATCTGTATTGTGTGTACGCGTGTATGCCAAAAGAATCAAACAAAAAATATTCAAATACTTATTGTTTTTGTGGGCCATTATTACGCGTACTAATGTACTAAAAACGGTAGAAGTCTCGGTTATGAGTGTATGTGTTTGTGGGTGTAGGTGGATCACTCAATCAATATGATCGTACAAACGCACTACGTTATTTGTATATATATATATATATATCATTTTTTTATTCCCCACGGGATGACATTTTTTTCCGGAACAACGAATTTACGGAACAATGACACGAATTAAAAATGTACAGCGTCATTTTAAATTTGTGTAGCCGATACGCGTGTTATGAATCTCTCGTTTGTTAAAAAAGCCCAAAAAGAAAAAAATATGAATGCAAACGAAAAGCCGCGCTCGCCCGCGATTGCTGTACAGATTTTTAATTTTTTTTCTCATGTTTTCGTGTTTTTCGTACATCAGCGACTTTGGGCGACGTTAAGGTAGGGAAGGAGTTGGTCCGGCGATCATAACGAATTTCCATTACATTATTAATACAGGAAGATTAACGACGAAGGATTTTTTATAGCGATCATGGCTGCTGTAGAAAGAATTTTCAAAGTAACACGAGTTTCGATCAGAGGGCCCTTATCCGGTCGACGACGTCTTTCTCAATGAGTAACACCCCCGTGTTAGGCCGAATACGGCGATTAGCAATTTGATTGAAAAACAGATTAGAAGAACTTTATTGAGAATTTACAATTGGCTCCGGAAAATATACACGAAAGTAGAAATTTTCAGAAGTGTTTCTTCAGTGGGAAATGTCAGGACACTAGTAGTAAGCAGTCCAGAACCATTTTTCTGTTCACTGAAGCCCTCTGCAATTTTCCCATTTTAAGAATCGAATCTGGAGCAAAATAATAAAGTTTTTCTCAACGTAGACTAAAAACACTAGATGGTATATACCAATTTTCTGTGATGAAGTACACTTGCACTTTTATTTAAAAAGCGTTTATAAAAAATGCTGCAAAACGATTCTTCAATATTCTACAAAAAGTGTTTATTCTTCACCGGACTACAGTATCCATACTAGGAATAGCTCTGGCACTTTACAGTGAGTTTCGATCCGGAAAATTGGAAGAATTCTGCCACTGCACGGCTTCTAGGAAAGGAGAATAGCTTTGTACTTTCCACCTTTGTGTTGCCAATCAACAGTGAAGAAAAAATCTTTTGAAATCTTGTTCCCATCCTCTTTTCGTGTATATTTTAAATGACCGATTGTCAGCTTGTTAATAAAGTCATTAAATGTGTTATAATATGAATTTCACAGTCCTCGCTTCCCCAGCAGGGTGGTGTTACCGCTCGGACGGTGTCACGCTTGCTGAGGTAACGCGCCTCATCGGCTCAAAGTCGGTCGCGACAACTCCTGACGTTCGCTTGTTTATCTCGATGACGGTCGGCGGACAGGGGTACGGAGGTGTGCGACGTCTCATCACTTTTTGGCGAGTTCATTGCTAAGCCAGTCGAGGCCTTCGTAGAGACCTTGACCTTGAGTGGCACAGGTGCTTTGTATGTACCAGTGACATCCCCGGAGTGCGTTCAGGCCCAATTTATCAGTGAGTTCAGCCGCCGACATAGCATTGGGTAGATCTTGTTTATTCGCGAAGACAAGCAAAACGGCATCTCTGAGTTCATCTTCTTTTAGCATATTGGCCAATTCTCGCTCTGCCTCAGAGATTCTCTCCCTGTCATTACTGTCTACTACGTAGATGAGGCCCTGGGTATTTTGGAAGTAGTGCCTCCACAAAGGACGTATCTTGTCCTGACCACCGACATCCCAAACGGTAAAACAAATGTTCTTGTACTCGACGGTCTCAACATTGAAGCCAATGGTCGGTATGGTTGTCACTATCTCGCCGAGCTTCAATTTGTAGAGTATCGTTGTTTTACCAGCTGCATCCAGACCCACCATCAATATTCTCATTTGCTTCTTGCCAAAAAGACGCGTCAGCAGACTGCTTATCGTTAGACCCATGATTGTTTTTCAAAATTTGTCTTATCGTCGTTATTTTTTTCACTGATGTTAGGCTCGGCGTTGTTTCACGTGCGCGCGCGCCTCGATTCTTCGCCCCCCCCCTCCGAGCTGCGCGCCTTCTGCGATGATGTTGCGGGTATGTACGTGGCGATCCCGAACCTCAAAATAAGCGTAGACTCCGCGCGATGACTTATCGCCTTGGATACCTGACGAAATTTTACTCGAAATAATACATACATGCAAAAGGATGTTGCGTGTTTTACCTTCGTACAGAAATTAACGTTATATTCACCCCTCGTATAACATCCACAGATTCGGTATTGGATATTTTCTTTGAACGTACGGTTTACGCCCTCGATTCGCTCCGGGCAATTATATGATCGCGGGTTATGTCTGTCGTTCTTCGAGCCACCTTGAACCGCGCCGATTTCACGTCTTGACAGCTATTGAATGACGAAAGCTCTCGCTCTCTTTCCTTCTCCCACTTCCTTTTCTTTTCTTCCTTTCTCACGCACTTTTGCGCGCCTCTAGCGTCTCTTTTCTTCGGAAACCTTTCGGGCGGCTTCTCGCGCGATACTTTCTCAGCAGATACGGAAAAAATGTTAACGTCACTGGCTAGTACACATCGATACGTCAACAGCACTAGGTATTTCGCGTGATTGTTTTATCACGAGATGCACAAACGTCGTACGTGGTCCGACTTTATTACTACGTTTTCTCACTTTTTTCCATGTATTGTAATTGTAAGCAGATGGACTTTCGCCGAGCGGCGTGCGCGACTCTTGAGGTGGCGCCAGGTGCCGGAAGTGGCTGGCAGCGATACCACTATCGCGGGATTTTGTTTCGGAATGCCACAATTTTCGAAAGATCGAGCTCATGTGCGCGTGCGTTGTTTCTACGGTTGCGAAGTTCTTGCAACTTAAATATGTCAAACTATTCTATAAGCTTGAAAAATTTGAGTTTTGGTTCGCAGAGAATAGAAATAGATCAGATGCTTTTATAAATGTACCAGGACTTACGAAACATTTCGGTGCATGGCCAAGCAGGAAATGAAGAAAACTAATCTAAACAAACTAATTCGTGTGTGAATCGTTTGCATATTGCTAGTGACGTTCTGCAGACAGTTGTCATTCTTCTTCACTATACAAGTTTTTCTTGTTTTGATCATTTTATGGATGGAATCGATTCGATTTTTTATGGATGGAATTCGATTCTACCATTTAAAGGACGATTTCACCTTACTTTGAGGTATTGTAATAAATATTCTCCTTTTAGTTTTTAATTTTGATGTAAATTTGTCAACGTTCTGTTCCTATTTATTTTTATTCATTAAGATGCGAATGCATTAAAAAAAATCGTTGCATCAATGAATCTTAATTAGTTTTTGATAACAATCAAATTGTTGCATATGCAGAATTAAGTAATTACTGTCAATTTACACTTTTTTGTTTTTGTTTCGACTTTGTACTGCCCAGAGTTTGTACAGGCCACGACTCGATATTTTTGCTATACGAAATGTCTGAAGTTTTTAGTGTTCTGCTCTGCCACTCGTAACTAGTTATGTTGTGAGAAACTTGATATCCACGCATATATATATTATAACTATGTAGTACTATATAATAATTAAAAAAAATTGTTGTTACAATAAAAAGTAAGTGCCCGCACTTCTGTCAATTCTTTTTGTGGAATTTTATTATCGTCTAATAGTGAGCCTCACGCCTTAGCGAAAAGCATTCTCACAGAATAACTAGCGCCACGAGCGACGGACTATTTTGTAAACGCAGAAACTGCATATTTTCGTGAGTGTTCAAACGATTTGTTGCAACTAACGTGCATGTGGATCGCGTCGGGTACTTCTATGTAAGACTGCAGACATCCCCCTGTTATTGATCAACATACTCAAACCTAACCTCTATGATCTAAAATGCAATTCTTTAATACACTGAAATTGCTGCCTCTTACCGGTAGGTTCCATTCTATCATAGCGAGACTAGCGGTGAAGTATAGTACCTACGTTTTTTATCGTTCACGTGTTTTTTATACTTTGGAGTTTGGACTCCCTTGCGTGGAACAGTGGTACCAGTCTAGTGATTGGTGCACCTGTTTGTGTTGTGTTTTCTGACGAATTGCGCGGAGGACGAGGAATAGATACGTTGTAAAAAGAGAAAAAAACGAAGTCTCACGACACCTCGTTCACAAGCTGAAGAAAACAAGTGGAGAAAAACAAATGTCTCGCGAAGCGAATTGTTGTTGGGACTCCGTTAATACACGAGGTGAAAACAAATGTTCGAATTCCTGTTTTACTACCGGTACTACCTCGAGACGAGTGACTTCACCTCGAACCGTATAATGCTGACAAAACAAATAGGAAGGAAATGATGCAACATCACGAATTTCGCATCTGCAAGAGCATTTAAAGATTCATCCATGAATCTAAATGACTATTGATCGAGCGAGTCTTTGTAGGGAACACTTCGCTTCTGATATTCTCTGGTTCAACGTAATCTCGATCATCAGAGCATATGGTTCTGAAGGCTCGCCAGAATTTTGGTGCATGCAGCCTCGTTACGGCAACATTGCACAGTATCGGACACCATGAGTCAGACTCCGTTCAACGGTGTTGCCCGTTCTCTGTTCGTACTGATGCTGGTCCTTCTGTGCCAGGGAGTTTCACAGCATTCGTCGGAAGTGAGAATTTCAAATTGCTCCATGTTGGATAGCGAATAACAACGAGAAACTCTGGGAATGGATGGTAGCGAACGCGCGATCGTTGCTTGCAAAGTCCTCCGTCGCAAACGACGTTTGCCTGAGACTAATAATCTATGAGCTATTCAGATACCGATTCGCGAGTCCCCTGCCAACCGGGACTGCAGTTTTTCCAAGCATTCAAGGGAAATCAGAAGGGTTGCGTTTGGAAATTACAAAACAGCTGACAGAGTAACACTTACCGGAGGCTTGCTTGGAAATCACATTCCTAAGAATATTTGAAACTTCCTAGGAATGTGATATTCTTTCTTTCGGAGAATATTTATGGAAAGAGAATAATTCAGGGACGCAATGTACAGAGCGGCAAAATTTATTTTTTATCTGGTAATTGGGCATCTATCAATCATCCTTCATTCAGTTAATTAATGTTCTTTTTCTATTTTGTAGAACGGCAGTACTGGCCTTGTATCCGAGCAGGACGAAGCACTTTTACTCTTCTCAACTCTCAGTGGATCACTCATTGGAGTTGAACAACGCTCCGGGGTTGTACGCTGGCGACAGGACAATGGTTTTTCCTTATTTTGATATACTACCTCCCCTAACTAAATCCTGACGCTACTGGCCTAAGGGGTGGTCGATTAAAAAATGGAGTCCTTTGTAACACCAGGCATATAAGGACTATTTCTAAGTTGAAGCATAACACATTTTTGGACGTTTAAGGCGGCCATTGGTGTTACACAGGGTTGAGATTGCCGATAAGTGATATGGATTTTCTATAGATGTAGATACGTCTGATATAAATTCAACTTTGATCCCTGCAGTGGAATGGAAATTTGTGAATGAATTCAGTTAATAAGTAAAAGATATTTAGTTCACAGTAATTTATGAAGAAAATGCGCAAAATTGCTTACATTGCCACATCTTCCTTTTCACAACGAGTTATGTAAACTTCAAAGTAGAATTACCATTAGGAGAATCAACGTGCAAAAAAATATTTCTATCGGCCTCTCTTAAAGACGCTCAAATGCGAATTTTTAATCGTATCGATCAATATAATAATCGTAATATCGTTACGTTTTCGTATGGTCATTTTTCTTGGCTAGCATTTTGATACTTCCAATCGAAACCACAATGGGATAATTTATAGAAATTGTATAGTTGATTGTCATCAAATTTTATTTTTCGTTTTGGTATTTGGATTTCGCTATTTTTTATTTTGTTACTCGAACCCTCGAAAGACCAAATGATCGTACGTAAAATTGCTTGCAACAATACGAATACGTGAATAAGGACACGTCATTACGCATATTATTGATTGTTTGACTAAAGTTTGCGAAAACAATGTATTTTCTACACCAAGCTCTCCCTGTCGTGCGACACGCGGAAGTACTATAGCTAAACGTCTCAATCAATGCCTACTCGCAACGTAATCATTGACCTTTTTTTTCGTCTCTTTCAGAGCCCGTAGTTAAAGTCCCGCACAACATAGGACAGACTACTGTGTACGTATGCGCTATGTATTCATCTTTCTCTTTATTCTGAACTGGCTAACGACTTAGCTTTAAGCAAATTTGTCTTGCTTGATTAAACAATAAATGGATCGCACGAAATCCGAGCTCGTAATTTTTTCAAAATCGTAGGAGATTCGAGAATCTTCCTGAGTTTAAACTCTATTAATTGATCACGTAAATATGTTGAGCTACAGTCATTTTCAACTTTAGAAATTCTTTTCGAAATAAGTTGAAGCCTCAATTTCCTTAAATATATTTAATAGAAAAAATAAGACAGAAAATATTTTTTTAAATCTATGCTATCATCTATATGGATAGCGTTGACGATAATTCGATATTAATTAATTCTCGTTGAAATTGCAGGCCGATGTTTCTGCCAGATCCAAAGGACGGATCTCTGTACTTGTTTGGCGCGGGTTTCGAGGTACTGAAAAAATTACCGTTCACGATACCGCAACTCGTAGCGAGTAGTCCGTGTCGCAGCAGCGATGGTATACTCTATACGGGGCGGAAAATTGACACGTGGTTCAGTATCGATCCGCTGACCGGGGAGAAGGAGCATCTCATGAGTTTCGACCAGGTGGAGAACACGTGTCCGTTGGAGACTCAAAACGCTATTTACGTTGGTCGTACGGAGTACAATATCATAATGATTGACAGCAAGAACAAGGACAGAAAGTGGAATGTCACGTTCTATGATTATTCTGCATCGAAAATGGAAACGGAAGGGGTCGACGACTACGGTTCGTCTTCAGCAAATTTCCGTTCACGTGCACACTCGCACAAGATCCTCTCATTTTCATTTTTTTCTCGCAGATTTGGTACATTTCACAACAAGTTCAACCGGTCGAGTCGTGACGCTAGACGGTAGACTGGGAATCGCACTTTGGGAATTGGACTTGGGGAGTCCGGTGATCGGAGCTTACACCTTTAGCAAAGACGGGCTCGTGACCGTTCCTTTCACGAGCGTCGCCGAAGGCACTCTGAATAATCTTCTGCAAACGTTCAGTCTCGAGAAGAGTGACGTTAAATTGTTGTAAGTATTGTTATCCGCTACCAAAGGTAATCCATTGATATATTCGATCCAGTTAAAGTTGATACACGCAAGGTACCGCGATAGCTTTTCACCGATTGAACAATCACCATCGTTCGCCTGCCCGAAACCATTTTAATTAACAATTTCGTCTCCCCCAGTCCCACCTTGTATATTGGCGAGCATCGGCACGGTCTATACGCGTTACCATCGTTGGTCGACGCCTCGACCGCGACTATATCCAGCAACGCCGGTCACTTGATGCTTGAAGGTCCCCACAGCTTTTCGGGCGTTTACAAGGACGAGATTCCGGTACCCGGTGATCATGTCAGGGTCACACGTGTTGAGACACTCGGGGACAATTATCAGAGCGTCGCCGACGACAAGAAATTCATCATGCTCGGTCATTACAGAGTACCCACCGAGTACAAGCCTCAAAATCAGCCCCTGCAAATTACTGGACGCTCCGATCCTATCATAAGAACTGATCCGCCCGCGCTTAATGCTACCAGCAAATTAGCGCTGCCATCCAAAATTGATGAGAAGACTAACGGCACTGTCGACAGCAGAGCCGGATGGCGAAGGGCCATCGCTACCACTTACAACGCGAGTAAACTTTGGCTCAATCAGCAAGAGAGCAAGGGACTCAAGCTGCTCGTTCTCATACTCTTCGGATGTATCATAACTATGTGCTGGTACGTCGTGGCTATGAACAAGGAGGTTCAACAACTCTCGCAGGTAACGAATTCATCTTTTTTAATTTCTGCGGGAGAGATTCGGCAGGTTCCGGTAGCATGGTTCACTAAAGAAACAATTTGCACACAAAGCGTATTTTAGGCCTCATACTGCAAAAAACAGCATTTTGTTTCTCGTCCCTTTAATCGCATGAAAATGCGTGGTCTATGAAAACGTTACGGTGGTATCCTAAATTCGTATTACACATCCTTCAAACATTTCATCATTGAAGGATAAAACGAGAAGTCTTTCAGTCTTTTTACGAAAGAGAACAATGTATTCGCTAAAGATCGATAAAGAAGTAATTACGCGAGACATCGATAAGGTAAATGGATGTGCGGCAGTCCAAGCGAATTTTTAACCGATTAAGTCCCGTAAATCGGCGCTAACCTGCCCAGTTTCCCCTATTTAAGAAATTATCTATATTTTGACTTCTCTCGTGTGTCCGGGACCCTCCGCGGGTCTTCGAGCTCGATTCTTACATCTAATTGTGTAGCATTTCGATCAGGGGTCGCGGGAGAATAGTCGTACGAGCAGCAATGGTCGAAACGAGAACGTCACGATGGTCGAAGACATCTGCGAAGGCACCGTGAGGGTCGGAAAAATTATTATCAACACATCTGAAGTTTTGGGCAAGGGTTGTGAAGGAACCTTCGTTTACAAGTGAGATATACCTTCTATTTGTCTGACTACACGCAGATTTCATTTACCGTCTTATTCAAGTGGTAATAAGATTTCCCTTATTTTTTAAGAGGTCAATTCGACGGCCGACCCGTAGCGGTGAAGAGATTGCTGCCCGATTGCTTTACCTTCGCCGATCGCGAAGTGGCTCTTCTCCGAGAATCCGATGCACACGCAAACGTCGTGCGTTACTTTTGCACCGAGCAAGATCGTATGTTTCGCTACATTGCGCTCGAACTTGCTCAGGCGACATTGCACGACTACGTCGCTGGAACGTACAATAATCAGACGATATCGACGAAGAGCATACTCCATCAGGCGACTTCCGGTCTCGCTCACTTGCATTCTCTGGATATTGGTACTTTTGGTTCATACTACGATGGAGTCTACGAGCGAGACGAGACTGAATAAAACAGTCGTTTTGTAGTTCACAGAGATATCAAGCCTCACAACGTTCTGCTGTCAGTGCCTGGACCCCGTGGCGAGGTCCGAGCGATGATATCCGACTTTGGACTTTGCAAAAAGCTTCAACTCGGTCGTATGTCATTTTCGCGAAGATCCGGCATCACTGGGACCGACGGTTGGATAGCACCGGAAATATTGAACGGCGAAAGAACCACCTGCGCCGTTGACATATTCTCGCTCGGCTGCGTTTTTCATTACGTTTTGTCTGGTGGGAAACACCCTTTCGGCGACCCCCTCAGGAGACAAGCTAATATATTATGTACGATTGTCGTTCACGTTTCGCTTCTTCCTTGACATGGTTACGAGTTTTACATCGGTTATGAATAACAAACAAAAATATTTTATTCACACAGGTGGCGAGAGCGACCTGTTGTCGCTACAAGAGGGCACCGATAACGACAAACAGTTGGCATTAATACTGATAAGAGCCATGATCGCGAGTGATCCGACAACCCGGCCCGCCGCTCGCGTTGTTCAAAATTACCCGTTCTTCTGGAAAGCTGGACGTATCCTTGGCTTTTTCCAGGTAACGTTCTTGAACGATATTGTAAACTGCAGCATCAAGAATATTCAAGCGTATTAAATACATACGAATTCATTATTGAGTCATTCATGTACGTACGCAGTGCATTTCAAATGCAATGAGGATACGAATGACCGATCGTTTGGACTCAAAACACTTTCAATTTCATATGGGTTTTGAAGACACTTAATTTTTGTTGCCGCTCTTTTAATGATCAAATTGATAAAACATATAACGCTTTTCTACTTGCAGGACGTAAGCGATCGAGTGGAGAAGGACGAGCCGACCAGCCCGGCGCTTTTGGCTCTAGAAAGCAGAAGTATTCCTGTTGTGAAGTGTGACTGGAGGATACATATAGACCAGCAAGTGGCCAGCGATCTCCGAAAGTATCGAAGCTATCGCGGCGACAGTGTGAGGGATCTTCTCCGAGCTTTGAGGAACAAGGTGAATTTTATTTGAGCTTTAATTGCGCTCACGCATCTCATTGTTCCTTCCCTCTTGATAAATGTGAGCAACACTTGGTTCAGTCCGAAGATAGTGTGGATCGTAAATATGGGCACGAGTGATCCCCCGTGCACATAAAATCATATATTACTGCTGTTTTTTATGTGAATTAAGTTTTACGTATTAAGGTCTCGTCTGATAATCCATCGTGATCATGTTGCAGAAACACCACTACAGAGAATTGACCGAAGAGGCACAAGCGAGTTTAGGCGAGATACCGGTGGCCTTCACGGAATACTGGCTCTCGCGATTTCCCCTGTTGCTTTCGCACACGTGGTGTTCCATGCAAAAATTCCGCAACGAGCCGATCTTCCGTGACTACTATCATCATGACTTCGTGTTCAGCCTCGAGTACGATCAAGAGAACGACTACGCCGATGAGGCTGAAAAAAATTATAACACGACTGCGACGATACCGGCTTGGAGGGTTCGCACGGACGGAGTCGATTGGGGTCCGAATAGGGCGCGATTCCGTGGTAGGGTCCGAAAGCAAGATCGCAGAAAGGTGGCGGAAGAGCCGCCGATTGTGTGGACGTTACCGCCGGCGAGTTAAAGCATGCCTGATCGGCCGTAAAGTGAATAAGCGCAACGAACGTATGCTCACATAATCTCGACAAAGCATTCTGATTGACTGAATTCAAAATGTGAAAAGTTCAATCGATTAATGTTGAAAGATACTGATTTTCTTTATTTTTTTTTCACACGGAAATATTTGAATGAAAGTTTTACTTCGATAATTCCATTACATCGTTTTAGAGGAAACAGATCAATACATTTTCTTATGAAAATCGTGGATATGGCCTTGATTGTTGTGTCCTGCTGATATATTCTCTGCGCCCATCGATAATAAAATAATCGCTCAATTTCCAATTCCTGATAAGAAACTGTATTTAACTTGTATATTGTTCAATAGATTTTTTCTCGAAAACGATGAAATGGAGCTTGCGAAACTGCGAAGTCGTACATCAGTAAACTTATCAACGTTAGAAAGAAAGAATAAAACAAACGGGGTAAGCTAAATAAAACCGTTTAAAAATCAGTACACTTTAACGTTAATCCTTGAAACGTTCGACATTTATTATCTTTCGTCGAGGAACTTTTCGTGCAAAAATCTTCGAAAAAGTGGTTTCGGGACCAGTTTTTGAATCATCGAAAAAAACGAACCTATACAATTGGATTCGTTTGTTATGTTTGCTGAATTTTTTGTTTGTTAAGATACGTGAAATTCCATTCGCGGAATAATTTCCTATCCGTCGAATTGATGCAATTCGGAAGTTATGTACGTTTGTTGAGCGGAAGTTGCCGTCCAGCTAGCAAATTCGTACAAGAGGAACGACGTCGTTTTTTTTGTTTCTTAGTACTAACAAATAATTTTACGGACACAAGTGTGCAACACACTGTAAGCTTAGAAAAGGCACAAAATGAAAAATTGAAAAGACAAATGGAAATCTCACGAGCACGTGGAATGTCATCCCTCTTGCTTTGCATAAACGGTGTAAAATATATATTTTTTATGAACGGTGTTACCTGTAGAGTACATAAAAGCGCATAGAAATGATATATATATATATATATATATATGTGTGTATTGTAAAATTTATATATTAACTCTTATAGACGTATCGTTGTAAATAATAATCCAGTATACACTATTGTCTGATATTTACAGTATCGTCTCGCGGCCTTATGTTATTCTAATGCCCCAGGAATAAACAGTAACGGAAAAAAGCTTAATATTTTCAGAACGATAATCTCAGCGGTGAGGACCATTATCACTCCATCCACTTTCAAACCCCGAATCGTTTTGAGGCTTACTTTAAATTACAAAAGCAATAATCGAGTGATTCATTGTTATAATAGCCTAATTTTTTATGCGTATTTCCGTATAACAGTCTTCTCGTTACTCGAGAGTTCCGAACAATCTTTAGACCCCTTCAGGTCTCATGTAGACATATAGCTCTTTGACTTTTACAAGTTTGCATACTAGTTATGCTGCCCTTTCAACTTCTTGCGAGCTCACTTGAACAGGACATACCAATAATTCAGAAAAAGCAACGAAAAGGCACCGGGAAAAGCTTAACCAGCAATTCGGCACCTCTAGGTTAGATTGTGTCAGCCTGTGCTGCCCTGTGGGGCTTGAATTTCCGGAGCTGAGTTTGCATTGGACATAACAGCGTCTAAAAAAGATCAGTATTTTTGTCATCATTCCACGATAAACCGTTCGAGCCTCTCGAAACGCAGCATTTCTATTCTATTTTTTTGTTGCACGTATTGATCGTTCTGCAATCTTTAAGTGCCTTGATAACACTAGAAAACGACTGCATCGCGAATATGTCGTTGGAGGCGCGTTTTTCCGCTTCTTCGAGTGGTACAATACCCCGGGAGTTCCTGATGTTGTCATTAGCCCCGTATCTGATCAGCATTTGTACGATTTTGAGACAGTTGTTTCTTACTGCAAGATGTAAAGGCGTATCGCCGTGAACGTCACTGATGTTTACCTCGCAGTTGCCGCAATCGAGCAACAGTTTGACGACATTAAAGTATCCTCGGGAGCACGCAAGATGCAGTGGTGAGCGAGCCTCGATAGTAATTGAATTGACGTTTGCACCGGCGTCCAAGAGGATTCGCACCAGTTCAGTGCGTCCATATTCACACGCAGTGTGGAGCGCCGTTTCGTGCCTAGAGTTTCGTGCGTTCAAGGCCAAGCTGGGTGTTTTTTCCTCATTGTCGCGCTCCTCAGGGTCATTCGGGGCTATGGCGCAAGCTTCGCAGTTGCATAATGGATGACAATATTTAGGGGTTTCGCTGACGAGGGTTTTTCTCAATGGTCCCTCAAGTCCGAGATAGTAGCACGCGAGTCGCAGATCATTCTCGCGAATAGTGGCTAGCAACCGATCGATCTTGTGACTTTTGTTGTTTTTCGTGTTTGGCTCTGAAGACGACTCAACGATAGAACACACACTCCCATCTCCGTTACACCGTATCGACGATCGTGCTGATTCTACGCGCGATGCTTTGCAATTGGATATACCGTTTGGGGTGTTCTCCAAAAGTTTCGCGACTTGCGTACTGTGAGCCATAACCAGTGGCGTTTGTCCGCGGCGATTGGCCACTCTCGTGTCGGCGCCGTGTTCGATAAGGATTTGTACGATATTACCGTAGCCCCATTTAGCAGCGTGATGCAACGGCGTCTCACCGTTCGCGTTCAACGGGCTCTTGTTCATTGCCATTCCCATTTGCTCGGTGAAGTAGAGAAGGGCTTTGACGCAACCCTCGTGACCATGATCCGCGGCGAGATGCAACGGCGTGTTGCCTCGGGAATCGGTTAGTCGAGGATCCGCGTTGGCATGAAGAAGCAACAGCAGGGTATTTTGATGGCCGCGCGACGCGGCGCAATGTAGCGGCGTTGTACCGTCGGCATCCGCATCGTTAGGATCGGCAGCTTGCTCCAACAGATAATCAACGATATTCGCGTGGCCATGTAATGAAGCGACGTGGATCGCCGTCATGCCGCGATCGTCGCGCGAATTTACGGTTGGCAAATGCGAGAAGGAGGCATGGGCCAGATTCGTTTCGCAACTCTCGCACGTGCACAACGGATGACAGAGCTTTGGTGCCTCGTCGCTTGATGCATATCTCGTCCTATTCCCACCAAGGATCTCCTGGATCTCGTATTGATTCCCGGCTCTTATGCACGAGAACAGATACGAGAGTGTTATATCTTCGTGTCTGCGGCTCAAGGAGCTCTTAGGATTAGTCTCGAGGTTGTTGCACACCGAGGCGTTCATTTGCCGATTCAGTATTCCAGATCTGACGTGTTCCACCGCCGCTTCCAGGGACGTTATGAGGAAACCAGCCTCGTCGGACTCATTCGTGGAATTGACCGAGTATCGAAAGTTCTTCATGAAGGATAATTCGGCTATCCAATTCGGCATACCCGCTCTTATGACGAGATATATCAGTACCGGAAGTATGTCGTCCGAGGACATGAGACTCATACCCTCGCTTGCGTAACGCAATGCTTTCCTGAGACAACAAGTCTTACCGAGAATTGTCGAGTGTGCGTTCAAACGCGACAGCTCGAGCTTGCCACGCAATATACCATCGTATCCTTCGGTTCGTATGCCCAAATCCCGCAATTGAAGGTCGTGCAGATTTTTTATTGTCTTGTTCAGCGCTGCGTCTTCATGCGACGTCTGCGCAGCCACGGCACGTGGCAGGACTCCACGCATACCATGTAACGTGTAAGTCTCAGCAGCGATCTTTATCGTCTGTAGAAAATGACGATTCGACTCGGTTTTCTCACGCAAACGTCCGTCCTGCAGCAACATTCGCAAATTTTTCGCATAAAGCGCGCCCACCAAATCACGCTGAATGTGGAGCGGCTCGTCCTCCAGATCTTCGTGATTCCCTTTAAATTCTTCGATCGCCGCTGTCATATCTCTCAATATATCCTTGTTCAACACTTCAGTCCATAAAAGATCAAGCGTTTCCCGGACATTCGTGACTGCAAGCACGTTATCTCGGGATGCTGAGATACTCTGCTCCAGCGGACGCTCTATGCACCTGCGAATGAAAGATGCCAGAATTCTTACAAAGTTTTGGTGTTTTTCAAAGACTCTCAAGCAGTGCACTGATGAAGATTTACAAGCTAGAAGTCTTCCTAAGGTAAGGTACATCATCTCTGAGATGGAAAATATTAAAATGTTACCCCAATTTAGCAGTTCCTTAATAAAGAAACTCTTAATTTAGTTGCCGTTGAGGATAGTGAACTGACTAAAGGATTCCACTAGGTCACAGAGTCATAAAATAATTTTTGAGTGTATGTTCATACTTCAAAGTTATCCGCAATAAGCAACTTTCAAGATGCATGCAATCCTTCGTTAATAACAAGAGAAAGGACTTACCAGAGAGAATACTTGGTGTCTTTGTCTGCATAGAAAGTTTCCTCGAAAAGCAGATGAGCTGAGCAGGGCTTGGCAATATCGTACTCTATAGCTAGTACGCGATTGGAAACTTTCACCTCTTTGCCGGCTAGGGTATGAAATCGGGTCCTGGTATTCTCTTCGTTGTCGTCCGGGACAAGAATATGGCCCAGAAAGTCGTCTTCTACGAGTGCCGACTTTGCAAAACTTCCGCATCGTGGTATGCAAATTATCAAGCCATCCTTCACCGCTTGTTCGAAGAGGGAAGCGTATTCTTGACGCAGAACTTGGAGGAATGGATTTTCCGTCAAGTCCTCGTCGTAACTCTCTTCCATGGCTCGATCGATCCATGTATCAGCCGTCCATGAGTCCTTTTTGCGAGTTCTCACTCGATGCCTCTGCGCAATTCTCCGGCCCAGCAGGCACGACACGATCCTTATCACATCCAGACACATGGACAATTAACGACCGCAATTATTTGTATTAGTGTAGAAAAATTGTCCCAACTTCAGATAGGAATGGCACCCAAAGGATCAACATCCATCTAGTTACTGACAACGCAATCTTAGGTCTTTCAGGTCTCGTAACGCAGGCTGATGCGTTTGCAAAAGTGGACTGCCAAAGATACAGTCAAGTGTAATCTTTAGAAACCGAATTATCGTTTATCTTTGAAGCTGAAATGCCCCATTATCGGCGCATGTGACAATGGATTACAATGTGACACTGGACGAATCTGTGTTGAGGCTAAGGCCCTCAACAATTTGTATTCTTTTTTACGAATTCAGAGAACTAAAAATAACTGCTATCCGAATGTCAAACATCGAACTGTGAATTTTCTTGTTTTTATCTGTCAGGAGGGACGGCGATAACTGAATACCGGTTGAATCTTGAAAAATCTGCATTCTTTGCGACGGAAAACTCTCGGTTGCGCGTGTGGGTATGTAAATGCGTGTATAACGCAAGGCTATATTGTAATTGAATAAAATGGAATATCGTGGGGGAGGGAACTCTGAACAGCGAGAGCCGGTTTGACGTAAACCGGAATTACCTAGCAGACGACTTTTTTGCTCGATATTTTTATAATCGCATTACTGCGTCCCGTTGAACACCGGAATAACTACACGATCACAACAAATAAATGTGCGTTTTCGAAAAATGTTCAAGATGGATAAATAAAAATATGAGCTTACCTTAAGGTCGCCGGGCTTACACTCTTCGTGTGTCACTCCGATGACCTGAGCTGGATAAACAAGTAATACGCACTTGCATTCGTAATTTAGGAGGTTATGCTGCATCTTGCGGTGCACTAGTCAATTGACCTACTATTTTTCCAATCGATTAATTGATTAATCAATCAAATAATTTCAATTCTGATTATTACATTATCGCAAAATATGCTTCCGAATGTTTGGATTCCGAACATTATTTCAGCTTCGATTACAATATCATAATATTCAAAAACGTTACGTGACTGATAACGCGACAGTTGCGGCTTCCAGTCCCATCTGTGATTGACATCCACGCCTAAATATCCTGTTTCATCTCAATCGTTTTTAAAATCATCGTTGCTGTAAAGATTGTACAATTAAGGGAATGAAGAACATCGACATAACCTCACAAATTTTCAAAATCCGTTTTCTCGGCGTCGATGAAGTTTACGGCGAAAAATCGAGCATCAGTCTTGGTAGAATTCGAAGAGACAGAAATAGATGCTTGCATTTTACGATAAAAATGTTTCTTCCTTGAGAAATTGCGATTTTTAAATTTCGACTATCTCTTTCGCACTCGTGTGTCACGTGGTACGTCTTCGACATGTCCTTAAGATTTCCATTGAAATACCCCGTACGAAATATATCTTCTCACGTTTATCAATAGTTATTTCCTTTTAACTTCAACATGTACACCGAAGGTCGCGAAAGGAGATTTGAAACGGTTCCTCGTTTGACTACGTTTTTACATACAGGTGTAAAATTGAATTTCTTGAAGTCTTGAATTTAAATAAACGAAACTAAAATTCAACTTCAGAATCAAACATCTGCTACGTCGTTTGTTGTTGTACCCACAAAAGTGGAAAACACTAAATTTGCTAACTCTGGGATATTTCTATGATCGATAATCAATCAAGAGTACATAAAACTTACGTTCACTTACCTGCATCTTTGATAAAAAGGCACTGGTGTGAGTTTCGTTAGAAAATGTACGAATTCCTATAGTAGGAAGGTGAACGGAAAAGATGTGCAATAAAATAATGAAGACGACCATCGTACGAGTTTTTCTTTTTAATAATAATCATAACGTAATCTTAATTCGCTATATGTATCGCCAGCACCCGCTAGTACAGGCGTAGCCACACTTATATTAATAGTAATTTTTCTTTATAATGTATTTGTATCATTAAAGTATATATATTTATATACATATTCATACAAGGTATTATATATCTATTTCACCGTCTATAGAATAGCGGAAGTTAGAAGACGGGGCCTGTAAGGCTCGTTAAAGGGGACAAAAGATAGGAAAAGAATTTAGCGTCGCTTTTCTTTTTCGTGAGGACGGGGGCGATGGTTTTTTTTCTTTGCTTCAATACATACAATATCAGACATACGAGACTGAGTGTAACGATAAGTTTGTGTATGCGAGGAAAATAATCGAGTTCAATACGATTTTAAACGAGCACGCATCGAAGTCACGGAACTCTTTGCTTTTTTTTTTTTAGTTTGTTTTTATAATTCATTGCTCGCGCTTGACATAAATATTATTATTTTATATTCTTATCGGCGAGACGTATCAACGGTGCCTCAATCTATCAGGCAATTTATGAAAAATGGTCACGTGGGGTGAGAAAGAAACAAAGAGAAATTCGCGAATGGGAACAACTATAGTTTTACTTATAACGTAATTCATTTATTATTATTTATTATTTATATTATTGTTTATTAATTTACTTATTTATTATTATTATTATTATTATTATTATTATTATTATTATTATTATTATTCTCAACCGCACGTCAGTTAAATTGTGGATTGTGTCTCTCTACCCCTACGAATTGAGAATAATTGTTATAATCTTTCGTATATTTTCGTGATTCACGAAAACCATTTTATTTCCTTCCTCTTATTTTTTTATGAATATTCTACAAAATGCGGGCGAGGGGCGAAGGGGGCTTAAGGGATTTTTCTCTGTTACCAAAATCATGCGTGTGCTCTCGTAACGAATTATTTATGTGTGTATGTGTGTGTGTATTTTTTTGCTTCATCCTCTTTGTTCATCTATGTTAAATGGTGCCTCCACTTGTGACTTTTTTCATCAGCATGAACTTTTTTTTCCCACAAATTTAACATTCAATCCAGGCGTTCTTTCGGTTAAACGTTACTTTGTTGAATAATGTATTTTAATTCGTGAGAAGGATGCGCACGGTGAATCCATTCTCGTTTGACTTTGTCCGCCTTTTTGTTTGCTGTTGCAATCACGAGTGGACGCTTTCCTCGATTTACAGGCAAAAACGTAGATGGGGAAACACGAAAATCGATGAATGATTTTTATTCTTAGTACGCTTTCTTTTCTTTTTTTTTTTATTCGTTTACTAATCATAGTGATTACGTAAAGACCAATCGGCAGCTCATTTTTATCGCGATTTTCATACATTATATTATTATACACTATATACTTTAGTATCCTTCCTACGAAATTAGTGAGGATGCGACAGTTCAAGTTTTCTTTGTTTGTTTCCTTTTTTTTCGTTTTTTTTTTTTTAATATTTACCTCCTTTCGGGATTTTCAATACGAGTGAAAAAAACAAATTGTATAGTAGTTTAATGATTAGCTGTGTTTTTTCTTTCTCGTCTTCGAAGGAAGTGAAAATTCGTGTGTGAGATCGTCGCGATTACTTCGCGTGTCATTCGTACGGATTGTTACTCGTACCCAACGTCGTAGGAACGAAATTCGCGAATTTCGTATTCGAGGGAGACGAGGAATCATTTTTTTTTTGCATTTACCTCAGATTTTTCTATAAAAAAATATTCCCCCTTTCGATCGCTCGATTCATTTGGCTTTGGGTATTTTGCATGGTTCATCGTTTTTTTTTTTATCAATCGATTACGAACTCGGGTACATAAGAAATATTTGTTTCTGATCTCTTGCAACGAACGATTCTTCACTTCCGGTCGCCGATCAACTCACTCGCCATTCTTTCGTTCGACGTTGGGTTTTTTGTTTGTTTTTAGTGGCTATGCCCACGGGAACAACATTTTTTCCTGCACCTCACCAAATCAACATTTCTCCCTTTCAAACGTTACCTCAGAAGTTAAAACGAGTATAATTCAATAATAATATCTATTCTCTTTTATTAATTATTATACATTAATAATTGTAATAATTCTTCAATATAATGAGTAGTTTTTCCCTTTCCTCTGCGTATGTTTTTTTTTATTGGCTCATTGAACAGAACCATGCGATATTTTCTCATACGGAATTTAATTTTTGTTTTTAATTCACTTTATTATTTTGTAATCTGTTTTGTTTTCATTCATCGCACCATACAAGGATTGCATGATTGCAGTTAATTTTCTATATAATTATTTATTCACGCAACTTCTTTCTCTCTCTCTCTCTCTCGCTTGCATTTTTTTTTTGCAATACAGCATAGTTTTTTTCCCGAATGCTCTTAATTTATTATTTTTTTATTTCCCTCGACTCTATCTCGAATTTTTCGTTACGCGTTCGATTTTTTGTATTTTTTCCTTTCACATGTCCAATTCTTCTCGTATTGGCTTGATTACCGGTTTAAAATCTAAAAATTTACCACAATCGAAACTTTCCTTGGAACGCTATCTTTCTCCGTGTAACGAACATTGAATGAAGCTATTTTTTTTTCTCTTTTTTTTTAAAGATTTTTTTTTCGTTTTATCCCCTCCTCGTTTGACGCTTTGCACCGATCCACGACGATCTACGTCGTTGGAAAAGTTTCGTCCGCGAATGCGATGATTATCGCACACCTCGAGGCGTCGATCGCTCATAAATTGGTAAATATTATTATTTATTTTATTTTACTTATTTTTCAGGTATAAGTGGGGCAGTGCTTTATGTACAACGTAGGCAAGACCGAGCCCACGACATCACCGTTTTTTTATTCTTTTCGTTCTCTTTTTTTCTCCCTTTTATCCATCCTCTCGTAATACCCTTTTTTTCGTACTCTTCATAATTTTACATCCCTATACCATTTGAAACTTCTCCCTTAGACTATGTCAGTGTGTGTTCTACGTGTACGCTTTGTGAGAAAAATAACACAGAGAATTATGAAAAACATATAAAATATCAGCCGCGTCTTTTTTTTTTGGTTTTTCGTGGTAGCTCGAACGAACTTCACAATATTAATTTGTAGCGTAACGTAAACGCAAGATTTTCTCTCTCCCTCTCTCTCTCTCTCTGTATCTTGCTCTCTTTTATGTTCACTCGATGACAGCACATTTTTTTCCAAAAACGAGGAGAGACGTTCCAATACCGGAAAAATCGTGCCAACCAACAAAATACCGATAGCATTTCGGCGAAGAATATTTTTGAAATATCCGATTGATCGTTTGCGAAGAATTAGTCGTTGGAGTTTTTTTTTCTTTTTTATAATCGGCTAAATGGTACCAAAATTTGGTGTCCCGAATTTTGTTTTTTTTTTTTCGGCGATTCTTTTTCGTCGCGTCTCGTCGAGCGATTTTACAAAGCTCAACGCTAGTTTTTATCGGCGCTAAGGAAAATTGAAAATCGATCCCTGCCGAAATTTCTTAGAAATTAGACAAGAGAGGCGAGAATCATCGGTTTTTCGTGCGCTAGTAAACTTGTTGTAAGGGGACGACAAGCGATACACTATCGTAAAGTTGTGCTAATTCGATTCCGCGTTTGCGTCTTTGGAAATTTCCATTATGACGTTAATGATGAACGTAAAGATGAAACGGAAAAAAATAACTTACATAGACCGAATGATCATCGAGGCAAATTGTCGAATAAAACTTGAAGGAAATAAAATCAAAGAAAAATGATCTCTCAAATTATGAAAATTATCAGGCAAAAACGATCGGTTAAAAATGGTTGACCGCGTAGAAGAAAATCGCTACGTTGTATCATTTCCACTTTATTTTTTTCATCCCTATTAACGTCAGTAAGCTCCTTCCACGAATAATGTTTACATAAGTTTTATTAAATCTTCTATGGATAATTTTATAATAAACGTTCGATGAAAACGTCGAGTCTTCCACATTTCCATTTTTATCCGGCGCACCCCCCTTAAATTGTCGATCTTTCATCGTCCTCGTATTACATTAATTGCGATAACGGGCTATGGTTTGTTTGTTGTTGTTGTTCATTGTTTTGACTTTTTAATATGTAGTGACTATAATATACTAATTAATAACAGTAACGACAGAAAAATATGATTTTTCTTCTGATTAACGAAGTTATTCTCTATCCGCATCCCCGTACATAAACTTTTTCGTTTCTTCCTCGTCGTTTATCATTTTTTTCGCCTCGTTCTTACTTTCTCAAGAAGGAAGATTATCGTAACCTTGTCTCTCTCTCTCTCGCTCTCTGACACGTTTACTTCGCAAGGGACTCTAGGGGTAACATTATTATGCATTATTAATATCATTTTAATGTTTTTTTTTTTTATTTTTCATCAGCTCTTCGAAGCTATAGGAAACATAATCGTCGATCCACGATATCCTCCACAAGGAAGCTCGTTCGAGAGACGCTCAATTTTACAGATGCAGCGCGTTTTTTTGTGTGTGTTTTTTTAATGTGAATAAACAAACAAAAAATCATAGGAAAACAACATTTACGATTTAAACAACAAGAAACACCGTCGTTAACGTGTTTTCTTTCGCTCTCTTATTTCTTCCCCTCTCCTCTTTGATAACAATCGACAAATATTTTTTTCCGTCTCAAAATGTCCGTCCCATCGATACATGTTTTTTTTTCCTCAACTTCTTTCGTTCGGTGTGAGGCCTGGATACATCGTAACGATTAACGTGTTTCGTATATCGTTCTTAGATCTGGGCAATATAATAATAGTTAACATTTCTTCTCTTTTATTTATTTATTTATTTTTTTTTTCATTTTATATTTGCGCACGTAGAGTTATCAGTTATAGTGACTAGAAGGGAAAGAAAACGCAGTGCGCATCGACTAGTTTGCGACAAAACTGAGACACCGTCGTTAAGAAGGTAGAGGACATACGAGGCGGTCCGCAGTATAAACACGATTATTCGATAGTAATAAGTACAAAAATGACGATAATAACGATGGAAAACTTGGTTTCTTTGTAGCCTTTCCAATTCAACCTGTCGCGGAAAGACGACTTTTCTAAAACGCTCGTTATTTATTTACGTTTGTTTTTGTCATCAGTTCTTATTATTAATTGTATACCTCGACGAAACGTTTTTTTTCTTTTAATCGTTTATCGTTCGAGCAATCGTTACAACGCTGTCCCGTGAAGTTGCAACGGGTTATCAAGAGTTCTCATCGGGGTCCGCAACTGGAAGCTATCGGCCACGCGGCGCGTTTGTACTAATCCGCTAGAGGGCGCCTTCGCGTCAGTGAGCGGCGTCCTGCGCGCATGCGCAGCGCGGGCTTTCTTTTTTCATTGAACTCAGCTTTCGAATGTCTTTCTTTCATCCCTCGCGCGCGTCCTCATTTCTTCAATTTCAGCAGGAACGAGAAGAGAGACGGGGATGATGTTCGTACTATTGTGAATCAACTTTTCAAGCTAGAAACGATCTCTAATTATGCTCGCCAGTCTTTTCTCTCATTGAGAGACGTCTCTCGCGTGAGAGACTCGAGTGAGACATTGATTCTTGAGAAATCGAATCTCTGCATCGTTTCTGATCAATCGAGCGAAAAACAAAATGAAGAAAAAAAAAGAAAAGAAATAACGGTCGAATCATCGTTAATGCGGACAGGACAGCGAAATGTTCGACGTTACTTGTTGATCCTCGCGTGAACCCTCGAGATACGAGCTAATCGTTTTTACTTCCTTCAAATCGCTTATAGGAAAGAACAACAGGAATACTTATCAACATAGTAATGTTTACCAATAAAAAAAAAAAAAACTTACAATACGCCGATCCGATGTTCTTGGAAGATTCAGTACTTCGAATTTAATTACCAATCTTCATTACCAAGGGTCTTGGCCTTAAAGGCTAAATATCGATACCAGCCATTTGAATACGTTCGCCCAACCCAAAAGTCTCGCTCCCGTATTTTAACGTTCTATATACACATATACACGTATGTCTATGTATACATATGTATATGTGAAAAAACTGGTCATTGTTTCGCAAGCTTACGAGATCCTCACGTATCCTAAGGGCAGTTGGCAAAGACGTGCGACAAAAAAAAAACAAGAACAAGACCCTATGATTCGTTTTGCGAATATATTGCCGGCTCTAAAATTCGGAATATTATATATATATATATATATATATATATATATATATATTCTTATATAATATCATATATAATAATACAATATTATATACTATATATAATCGTATATTTACATATGTAGGTATGTATGTATATTTATACGGAACCTGAATTTCGCACATAACACGCAATCGTAAGTGTATACACGTACAATATCTTATGTACATATATGCATATGTATAAGATGAATACACACACTCCATTATTATTCAGTTGAATGATTCAATCACTTATTATTATTGTTATTATTATTAATTCATTATTACTGTTATTATAGTTATTATTATTAATATGGTTTCACCTATATTTTATTATCTAGAGAGATGAAAGGACATGCCCGTAGATCCGGTGAAAATAGAATTTATCATTGCGATGCCCGAAACGAAGCGTAACTCCCTTTAACCGACTTGTGGAGATACTTGGAACTCGCAAATGTGTAATGGCAATAACGGGTAGGCTACGACATCAATGAAGTTTCAGGCTTTTCTTTAGGGCCCCAGCGTTACTTTAGATTCGGACAGCCCAGCGACAAATTTGACTCGGAATCGTATTAGGAGGAAGTATAGGACCGTGCACGCGAGCCAACGATCGGAAAGGAAAAAAAAAACCGTTCGGAAGTATCGCGCGAAATACGAAGTTTTCGAGGGTGATTATCTAGTAACTTTTTATTCGCGAAATTTCTACCTCATTGTATTTCTCTCTCTCTCTCTCTCTCTTTCTCTACTAGGAGATTCGACGTCAAAACGGATAATAAGGCGAACAAAAAATCGACATCGACAGTCCTGATTAATATTTCATCCGCGTCGCTTGTTTTTGGTTTATTTTGTACCCGGAATTTTGGGCCGAGATTTTCTCGAGCTTGCATGAACTTTGATATTTAAAAAAAAGCTTCATTTTCGTTCGCACTCTCATTGCTCCGTTTAGTGTTCCCATCAGAGCGTTGGAGGGTTAGTGCATTTCTTCTTTTCTCGTCTTTCGATTACTCGAAAATGTTTTCTCTCTCTCTCTCTCTCTCTTCCTCTTTCCCTTCTTTTGTCTTTTTCTTCTTGCTCTCGAAGTTGAAAACGCGGTTTACATGAGTGCATAGGTAGACGAACAAACTACCGACGTTTGGTCCCAACCGTAGCGAGACGAATATACTTTAATGAACGCGTACTTTCGAGAGCCATTGTTTCCGGCATTTTCGTTTCTTTTTTTTTTTTTTAATACCCCGCCTCATTCCGTCCCGTCTGCGAGACCGTTTACTGGGAATTTTTTGCTACAAAAGCTCCCGTGTCGTATCAAAGACAGTGCAATATAAATGATGCCACACGAAATTTCTTCTTTCAGAAAGGACTTCGTTTCTTTTCATTTTTTTTTTGTCTTTGTTGTTCTTTGTCTTTCGTGAAATCTGTACCTCCGATTTCTTTTTGTATTTTTCAACTCAAACTTGCAGAGCACTTGTTTTTGTCGTCTTCCTTCGCGTTGCGACGCTTTATTCTTCGTAAGTGAAACACTCGAATAGTTCTCGCTACGTTATCGCAGCGGAGCACTTCGTGATCGTTATTTATAGGTACATACATGTACACACGCACGGACGCACACACGCATATAACGATATTTATATATATATATATATTAATCACACCTACTCCACGTGAGATGGCAACGACGGCAATTTAAATCCAGCAACAATTTACAATGCCCCGTTGCTTCGAATCCATTACTAATACGAAGATAAAAGTTGAGAATTGCGATTAAAATAACGATACTCTACTGCATGTAGCGAGTAGTAGCGAAGATATTATGTATAACAGTAAAGTAGTATTAACATGACATAATTAGCAGCAATAGTAGGATAGTACTCTCGAGTCAATTCTTAGATTAGCAAGGGATACAATTTTTCGATTCGAATACAATGAATATTCGCTGATGTATTTTCTGATTTTTTTTTCCTCTCATTTTTCTCCCTCGACTATTCAATTAATAATAATGATAATAATAATATAAATACCTATACAAGTCTTGTTATCTATTATGGTAATTCACTAGTTCGATCACCAAGCCACAAGACACATAGTGGTGAATATATCTTTAGTTTCCTCTATACTTCTTATTTCTTCTTTGGTTTTATATTTCTTCACTGCGAGTCTCTCTATCGAGGTCTCCGTTGCCTTTTGGCTTTAGCGGTTTTTCTCAGGAAAGGAAACAGAGATCGAACGGAGTGACGGAGATATCGGCAAACTTGTCGTCCGATGACTGCTGGTTTTGGGTTTCAACGCTGTTTATCGCGTGTCCACGACACTTGCCATTTGTTATCTTTCTTTTATTTTCCTTTCGTTTTTTTTATCTACTGAAAGGAGCGAGATAGCGAGCTTGAGTAGTTTTATCGTTCCGTTAAATTTCACAAATTCAACGCGACGCTCGAGGAGTACGATTCGTTCCTCTTAGCTCGTGTACGATTGACGAGACGTAATTTCCTCCGCGGCGAAATGATTCGATATATTTTTCAATGGAGACTCAAGATTCGTCGAGATCCTTGCGGGCTCGTTTGAATTTCTCGCGATTTTACGCGATGACAGCAAACCGAGGAAAAATCGTCGAAATATCAGTGGAATTTTCGAAAATTGCTAATTGTTCAAATCCCCAATGCGGATTTTATATATTTCACGCGTAAATCGTAAAATCGCTTCACGAGTATACTCGCAAAATTATTTTTTATACGGTTCTCGAATCAAGCCTTCGAATTGCCTGAAAAAGAAACGCGGCGTGAAAAAAAGCCCGGCTTAATGTGTAAACACTTTTGAAAAACTTCGAACGAGCGTATGGTGCTAAAAAGAACAAACAAAAAAATTGATGGCTCGGTTAGGTCTAGAGTGTAACGTGGATGTACGTAACGTAGCATTGTTTAAAACGCACAATCGACGAACTCGACAACGTATTTTGTGCAAATCGAGCACGTATTGAAGATCTTCGTCCTCTCATCTGCACGCGTGTAACAAAACCTTTTATTTCAAACGAATACGTTATAATTTGAATAATAAACGTGTGGAAGATGCGTTTACATGATTCGGTATGGAACAATCGCTAATAATCGTGTGCACTCGTAAAGTCGAACCATCTTTAATCGATCGTTTTTTTCTTTGTCTCGTAGGACTCGGTGAGACCGAAAAAAATTAAGTAGCCCGCCGACGATCTTATACAAATTTAGATCAACGTTAAATTGTCGACGCACGAAAAAGCGCAGCGACGAAATAAAATAAACGTAAAACGAGAAAAGGAACGATGGATGAGAATAAGCACGATGAAACCGAGGGATTTTTGTTGTTTCGTTTTTTTTTTTCACTTTTTTTTTATCTTTGGTTTCGGTGGTCTTAAATCAATGACGATAATTGGTAATAATAATTATAATATATGCATCATAACAGTAACAGTAATAGTAGTAATTAATAACGCGGGTGAACTCTTGGCGACAAGAATTTCACCCTCCCGAACATTTCCGTACAATGAATCTTTCGCCTCTTTTAATCCTCCTCTTTTCCCCTATCGTTATCATTAATATTATCAT
Source organism: Ophioninae sp. B BG-2022a (assembly GCA_030522765.1). Lineage (NCBI taxonomy): Eukaryota > Metazoa > Arthropoda > Insecta > Hymenoptera > Ichneumonidae > Ophioninae sp. B BG-2022a. The sequence goes on from JAPYZJ010000460.1 coordinate 106,029, forward strand.
TAAGATTAATATTATTAATATTGTTATTATTATTATTTTCTTCTTTCCCTTGTTTTCATTTTCATTTTCGCGCGGGCAACTTATAAATAAAGACTCTACACTCCGCGCGCGCGTACGTCGTCATAAATACAAATGTAACAAGCTCTTTCGGTGTTCGTGGCGAGGGACGTGTACTTTATGCATGCAGAATCGACAAAAAAACGAAAAAAAAAGGCAACGACTAAAAAAATGCGCGACAAACAGGACAGAGATACGATGGGAAACAAAACAGAGATAAAAGTTATGGAAAAATTATCACAAAGTTGGTTTCTTCCTTGTTCGTGATGATTCGTAACAATATTGGTACCGAAATCTCTACGCGAAAGTATACCCCACGGTCGCGTTGGGTTGTAAAATCAAATTTGGTTTATTTTTATTTTTTTTTCCAATCGATTAGCCGAAGCGCTTTTTTAGCGTTTTTTTTTCTTCGAATATTGAATAGAAAGCCGTCGGAATCACTCTTCTTAACCTCCTGCGTGTGTGTGTGTGTAAGAGGCTGAAAAGATCTCGATCAAGGTATTGCACGTCCCTCGATTCGTTCGTCAATACCACAGGCCGAGTACTTTTCAGCCTGAGTTACCAACGAGAGAAGATATTGGCGAGAAAGCGAAAAAAAAAAACAAAAAAAAAATGTGTCGAAGGAGAAGCGACGTGAATAATCGCTTATTACACTCTTAGTTTAGCTACCGATAATTAATCGAAATTCGAGCTCACAAACTAGGTACCTCGTGCACACTTTTGTCTGTGTGTTTTTTCTTTTTTTTTTGTTTACTTATCCAAGCTGTGCTTCCTAGTTTTCTTATTTGTTCTTAATCGTCGCGTTCATAATTAATCTTACGGACTCTGTAGGTGTGTGTCTTTGTTTCAATTTTCGCGTTTCACTTCGCTTCGGGGAAGGAAGCGTTTCTCGGTTCTTCTAGCGTTTTGTTGAAACGAGAAAAAAAAAAAAAACACAAAAAAAAATAAAAAAAATCGAATTGTCATCGTTTATCATCATTCGTCTAAAGCACACTCTACACAATTTCTACCGTTGAATCAAACGTCTCCCTCAAACATCGTCCGTCTCTCCCGGGTCTCGCGTGTTCGTAATTTGCACATTGAAATTAACAAGTATCCTAAGCGTAAAGTTTACGGCGGTATTTATGTCTTCCGCTTCTTCCTCCTCTTAGTTTTGTTGTTGTTGTTCTTCTTCTTCATCCTTTCTACATTTCCCCGCCACGTTTTTTCTCGTTTGTCACGGGTTTTGTCTTTGTCTATCGGTCTCTTAAGCGCGCGCGCACACACACGATTAGGTAACTACACGAGTCGAGAAAATTTCCGTCGGCGTGTCGCTTATTTAGGTACGAGCGGATTTTCTATTTTCTAGTTACTTTGTCGCACACACCCACTCGCACACACACACACACATACACACACGCACACAGGCAGAAAGACGAGTACGCCGCCGTTATTATTACTTCGGTTATCGATCTCGGTGTCTTCTTCTTCTTTTTTT